>CAJVQA010009547.1:0-12021 GCA_910591915.1 Cetraspora pellucida | reverse complement strand
AATGAATGCTTTATGTTCATCCTTTTCAACTCCAATTCCATTTTTATAACAGTTGCCAAGTGCAAATATTCCACTAGTGTCCCCCATCTCTGCGGATTTTTGATAATAAATGAATGCTTTATGTTCATCCTTTTCAACTCCAATTCCATTTTTATAACAGTTGCCAAGTGCAAATATTCCACTAGTGTCCCCCATCTCTGCGGATTTTTGATAATAAATGAATGCTTTATGTTCATCCTTTTCAACTCCAATTCCATTTTTATAACAGTTGCCAAGTGCAAATATTCCACTAGCGTCCCCCATCTCTGCGGATTTTTGATAATAAATGAATGCCTTAAATTCATCTTTTTCAACTCCAATTCCATGTTGATAATTGTATCCAAGAATATAAGCATCTAATTTAGTTGATCTTTTCATAATGATATATATGACGATAAATATTCTTCAAATTACTTTTTAAATGTGGTTTTTAAAAAACAAATCCGAAACAGTATTTTAAATTAAAATGTGTCACTATTTTAAAGTTTCGTGTCATCATAAGTGACACAACATTTTAGCCTCTGGGCTTGAAAATTTTAGGGTTTGATGTACTAGAATATTAGACATATTCATCGTAAAGCGTTGCATTTAGTACACCCTAGAATAGCATAGCGAACATTCACTTTAATTGGCCGGTTTTTGTAGATCATCCCGTGATATTGCAAAAATTTTATTTGTTCGAAAATATTTTATTGAGACTTAATAAAAACAAAATTTAAACTATAATGTTCAAATCTATTTGATGCCAAACTAATTTAACTTTAATACTCTTATGGTAATAATATTTTTTAACGTTAATCTCGATAAGTTTACATTTCATTGCCTCGCGTCACTGACCTATTTTACTAGCAATACTGCCTTTAGTATTATAAATAAATTATTAAGCAAAATAAACTTTTGAAAGTAAATTACCAAACTTTAATAGATTCATAAATTATATATATTCTTGTTGACTAAATTAAACCGTCTAAACATACCTTTCATCTACCTTCCGAATTATCTCGCCGATTACCAGAATACTTTAGTATGTTGTAGAGCTTAATGTGTATTTTCTGAATTTTCATGTCGTAATCCCTGTCAAATCGTATTCACGGCTGCGAATTCATTTTGTGATGCTTTGTCAGATGAAAATATGCGCAAAAATCGGCTAATCATAACAAAAAGTTCTCTATGCTGGCCCAAAATATGTTTTAATAGCGATACCTTACGAGAAACTTCTCCTATTTCCGTGTATAAATAAAGCTTGTAAAGCTAGTAATGTCCAATAAAAACAAATCTTTATCCAAATATCGGCTCAAAATTCCTTTGAATTGTATCCTTCTTTTCACACAGTACGAATAAAATTAAATTGGTGCTTTTGATTTATACTCCGGTTACTGAATGCGACGTAGATCACATGATAGTGAAATCTGCCTTTGTATAATAAAAAATATACTAAACATGGATTTTGTTTCAACATAACCTACGTAGCGGATTTTACTACGTAATTTACAGCACAGGTTTCATCCTACTTATTATAATTTTATCAATACAATTTCATGATGTTGCTTCAATAAGATTTATACGCACTCTTTTACATTTATTAAAATACTGTATAGTTATTGGATGCGAAGCAGCCAATGACGGAAATTATTTGGAAAAGAATTTATTATCTGGCTGTTAAGTTTAATATGTCAGCTTCAGGCCCCGAAGGGGCCCTGAAATGACGCATATTAAATTCACTGCCAGATAAACGAGTTATTGGCTGGGTAGCATTCAATAACGGTATTATCCGGTGTCTTACTATGATCGTACCAACATAACGACTCGAGTTCTTTTGGTGATGATGACGCAATCATCACCAAAGAACTCGAGTCGTTATGTTGGTTACGATCATAGTAAGGTGCCGGATAATATAGCTTATTTATGTTAAATCGAGTAGCAATTAAAAATTTTGAGGCTTTGATATGGCTCTCTTGTGAATGTAGATGTGCATTTAAATAATATCTGCGTCAAATTAAATAATTATAATCTCACTAATACCTACCTTTAATTCTAAGTTTTCATCCTAACCTTAATTAAACTCAGTATTTAATTTTGATATGGCACCAGTTTTAATTTTGCGTTCAACATAGATAATATTAAAAAATATTACTTCCATTTAGAGGTATCAACTTGAATTAGAAATTAAACAACATTAGCATGAATAATGTACTATTCAGTATCAGTCAAAACTATAATGTACTCAATTATGAGGAAATATAATTTTAATTTAAACAGGCACAATTTAACCTTATAATTTATATATTAAAACTATTCATCATCGCCGTATCGATATTGATATGATTTTATCGATTAGCATTACTAATAAAAATTTATTTATGTGTCTTATGTTAATAATGAACGCCTGTATCTTTCCAGCAAAACATTAGGCAAAAATTTCCCCCTAACATGACTTAATCCCAACCTTAAATCTTGTTTACAGCTTATCTTTCGATCTAATTGGATAAAAATCACTAGGGTGGAAGGAATTTTTTTGTGGGAGAGCTACCAACTAATGAATAATACACGGGGAAAACCTATAAATACGGTTTTAAATTTTCACTAAACTCAGTCATTGATTACGCAGCAAGCAATAGTTATCTTACGTTCCTGGTTTTAGTGCGACAACGTCGCATAGATACCTTACAATATTGGTTTATAGCATTCTTAATGATATACATCTGCAAAATCTCAATTTATTGGATAATACACCAAGCAAATGGAACCATTTTAAATACAAAGAAATTTCATAATTTTGGTTAATAGCCAATCAAACAAATTTCACTTCAGTTGTTTTGATCTGATCAACCAATCAAAACCTGTAATTTGACATTTATTTAACCATATTGTCTGAACAGTAATGTCCTTTAGACAATTAAATACAATTAAACATGAACTTCTACATTTTGTCTTCACAATATTGCACTGATTTATATGTATGAAATTTATTTGACTATATGAACGTACTAACTTGTATCTTAATCGCTTTAAAAAGGGTTTGCCTCGATTAAAATGCATGATAATCATTTTTAAAAATGTGGTTTTTATTGCTGTCTTTGGAATTGCACTAACCAAACAAATGCCAAATATCGTATAACATTTTAAGATTCATATATGCTTACCGATGTGATTCAGGGTTAGAATAGCTCATTTACATTTTATTATAAACCCTACTACGTAACATGTTGCTAACAATGTGTATATTTATTTATTTAATAATTAAATCGAAAAAATAAAATGAGCACTAGGCAAATATAATGTAATGATTAATTAACAATCGAAGCATTTATAATAGGTTATCCACGCCTCATTTTTCAGTGGTCGCGATAAGATCCATTCCACATCATACATTCTATAAATAGAAAATGGCGATCCAATTCGATGATCTGTACTTGAATGCTGCAAACTGTAGGATTTGTTTAAGGTAATATAAAACGGATCAGTTGTCCATGAATATAGGCATTAAGTGATACCAAATCCAAATATTAGGCCACACAAAGTTTATATTTGAAATTTCGATCGATAAGTCGGATCTTTTTTAATAAACTGAATTTTCATGTAGCAAAGTCCTTTAATTTTTAAGGCTTTATTGAAAAGATATTTTATTTGTTCAGGTACTATAATCATGAGTTCAGCGGTAAGACCCATAAATGGATAAGTGAAAGAGGAAGCCTATCTGATTATAACTTTGGAACAGTTGATTATGGGAAAAAAGATCGAGGAAAAACTAGTAGTATCCTAAAATAGAGTAATTAGTAAGGTGAAAAGTGAAATGAATATAATAAAAATAAACTCATCTTCACAGCCTTAACAAGTATTGAAAGATCAAACACCCTGTTACAAGGAAGCAATAATAGTTGTTGATTAATTGTTGTTAGTTGATAGAAGTTGCTAAGTAAAACAACACCAAAAAGAAAAATAATAAAAACTATACTCGCTCAATTGTATCCAACGCTTTTTGTAGAGAGTCTTTCGTAGAGGTGGCATCTTGCGCTTATCAGTGACGTGTTCTTAATTGTTATATGACTAATTTTATGAAAATCACATCGAACACGTCACTGATAAGTGCGAGATAGCCCTTTGCTTGACATAATATTTACTTTTGTCAACAGTCATAAATTCATTAATCGATTTGAAAATTTTTCTTCAACTCGAACACTACTTGATCTGGCCGTCTAGAATATGTCATATTAGCAAGGTAATAATATTACTACCACACACATTCTTATCAAAATTTAAAAATAATCATATAAGAATGATAAGTATTTATTAATATGAAAGCGAATTGGTTCGGTCTATTAGAATAGTGAACAGCCAACGGCTCATACTGCACTAATCTAAAGTTGACCGAACCTCTAGCTACATTATAAATAAAAGTATAATATGAGTTAGTAAATATTTATAAAATAATATATTAATAATCGAAGTATAAATAAGCATTACTTTCCTATCTCCTTTTTTTGTTATATTTTCATTGGAATGTTGAATGAAAAAATTAATAGAATAGTAGTTAGCCAACGAATTACATTAAATTCATGTAGGCTAGGTCAGATAACAAAAAATCTTACGCCCTTTAAACAAACCAACAAGATGGCTCATAACCCGGCAGCTCAGAACATATGACACGGAATATGTGTCTAAATAATCTATACATTTAATATTACGCAAAAGCTTGCCACACAGACTCATTACTATAGGCGCAATATCTTTGCTGATTTAACCGATGGCACAGTAGTTATGAACCTGGAATAACATCTTATCATATCAATTTCGGATCCGTGTCATTTCATCGAAAATCAATTCATCAACAATTCATCTTACCGACACCTATTCAACGACAGCTCATTTACCAACAAGTTTTTTAAAAGCATTGCACTAATCTTAACTTTAATGAAAATGATTTGTCAGTGAAATGATTGTTGGTGAAATAGCTGTCGTATAATAAACTTGACGGTCGGTGAAATAAGCACTACTCTCAATTCTTGCTATGTAAAGTTATTATAACCGTCAACTTTCTTTTGTTTTGCTTATCTAGTCATGAATTATGTTGCATTAATATGTCGATATTTTTCATTATCCCACAAGATAATTTTGTAAAGTTCATTTCTAATAATACTTGATCGACATTCTACTTCGAATTGCTATTTGCATCTCCCGAAACTGGTAACATGAATGTAATATTTAAAAGAAGGTATGAATAGCAATCCAATATTATTATCATTAATTTGTTTGTCTATTTGTAAGTCGTAAGACTATATAACTTATACTATTAAATTGTTTGTTAAATTATCATATAGTTGATTCTTGTTTAATAAGATAATAGTAAAAAGTGTTTATACTAATTGCGTAGTGATTTCATAGTTATTTTTGTGTTGATTTACTTCGAGAGTTCATTTTTCAGCAAATATAGTATCCATATTCAAGCTTTTTATTTCGACCTTGGCTCTAAATAATTATAATAAATATTAATTCGAAAATTATTAGAGATGCTTATTTTAAATAAATTTCGATTCTATAGCATTTTAATAATTCATTTATTTAAAACATAACTTACTGTTAATTATTTATACTGATTAGCTATTCCAAACAAAAATTAAATTCAAGTAAAAATTTCAATTCACTACTTTTTTTATTGTAATCCAAATTTCAATTAGCGTTGGTAATAATGTCTAGCTTGGTGTATTTTGTTAATATCATATCAACAGATTTTTTTTGGATGTAAATAAATGCTTCGAATTTCAGTCTTTGGCCAGATATTTTATAGAATTTCTGTAAATAGAAATACGACATCTACTTAGATGAAACAAAAACTTCTAAGCTGAACATAAAATATTGTACAAAATTATTGATACCTATTTTCTGAACGATAAATTTGTACCCAAGTTCAAACTTTAGATTCATTTCATAAATTCCTCAATAAAACTTCTTTCTGATTGTTTCGTAGTAACAGTAAAAGTCCAAATGTTGCTTTTTATCAAACCACTCGAATTGGATATGCTTCTCTTGTAAACTCAGGTTCAAATTTATGTGCCATCAATTAATGTTATTGCGCTTATAATATTTCATCTGTGTTGGTTAGCTTACACATAATATTAAACGTACGATTATTTAGTCAACATAGTCTATGTCATATGTTCTAAGATATCCGACCCATAAGTCATCTTGTTGGCTTGTCTAAAGAGAACCGACCTCTCTACACTATAATAGTATAAGATAGAGAACACAAATTTTACTTTCCATATTAAAATATAAAATATAAAAGTTATTGCGATATTTAAAAAGAACGAGAAAAGCGAATAATGTAAACATGTAAACAGATCTACACTTCAAATACGTAATTTTTTGTTTAAACAAATCAGATTTCAAGATCAGGTGTGACGTAGCACAATCAACAAAGTTTGTCCAATAATCGTACATATTTACCCCGTTAAAGTCATGTGTTGTTTTATAAATCATCGCGCATTTTTACACTACCTGACATGTGAGTTAAATGATTTGACCATGATTAACTATCGATACGTACTATATATACAAAATAAAGACTACTCGGAAAAATTAAAGCAACAAAATGCATTTTTTCGATCTAGATTTCTCAGTATGAGCACATTGATATATTATAAATTATTGAATCGAATTATATCTATCTATTAACTGTAAAGGTTTAATTTTCAAAAATTTTTATTTTAAAACAAAATTTCGAATTATTTTAAGGAAAGAACTAGTCAGTGCTCCGTGCACTTTGTGCCCTTTCTATGATAACTCAAAATTTTACTACTAAGCAAAAACATTTCTATTGTAATTTTACTATACTTTAACTCTAACCCTAATACTATTTTTAAACTTTTTATAATATCTCAAAATTTTACTAGGGTAACTCCTGCTGTCTAACTAAGAAAATTATCCTTTTCACAATTTTATTACATGCCAACCCTAATTCTAACTTAGTCTAACCTAATTTCTATTATATACTTAATTTTATTATAAGGTGCACAAAAGTGTATGAGGCACTGTTTAGAATTTTACTTCTTTTAATTAAATATAAAAATTTGCGTCATTATCTGCTATATTTATTAAGTTCAACATTAATTTTCTTATATCTTCATTGTCTTTTTTCTGTTTAAATTTTATTCATCTGACATTTTCCACCATATTGGCTGACCAATTTTAAGTTCTGTTAATCTGTTCGTCTGTTAATTATAGTTGCTGTCAAATCTAACTAGTTTGGAATTGACGTTCTAGGATATTAACAATATTTGAATTAGTTAAACCCTTTTTTTTATATATGGAGTTCAAATTATTAAAGTCCAAAACAAGGTGTATCTTACATACGTAATATCCAACTAACGTATCATAACAACGATCTGAAATGTAACGAACATAGAAGTTTAGTTTTAGAATATGAATATTAATTAACGTTAAATTGTCTCATACTTGTAAATAGAGATATGGGACAAAATTCGGAATAACCCATTTTTAGTTTGAGTTTGGACCGATAACAATAACGATTTGACAGTATAACCATCGAAAAGGTACTTTGCAGTTTAGCTCTAATGGTTACGTTAGATTACATGAACTTGACAGTAAATCGTCAGTGTTGGAATGTAGACATGGACATGGATAATACTTATAGGCATAAGTTCGTCTGATTGGCTAATAAATTCAATTTGATTTTACATTATTTATACAGTTTAGAAAACCAACCATAATAAGTAAAAAAAACACAGAAGGTTTCATTAGAGCTGTAGGACTCTATAGCCAAAAATAAGATTTAATTCTCGTCCGTTTAAAAAGGTAAATACAAAACCCGATAAAATCAACTTGTTACTAAGCTAATTTTTTTAAACGGAAGAAAATTAGATCTTATTTTTGACTACGTCTCTAATGAAATCTTCTATATAGTTTTGTTATTTTATTATGGTTGGTTTTCTAAACTGTATAAATAATGTAAAATTAAATTGGATTTATTTCCTAATCAGACGAACGTCTGCCCATAAGGATAATATGGATTAATGGACATGGACATTTATAGGCTAGGTCCATATTGTTCATTTTTTTATTGGATATAACCGTTCAGTCTAAAACAAACACGTGATTATAGGGAAATTGGCATGTTCGAATTTTAATGCCTATTGGACATGACATCATTATTTAAATGATTAAACCATAATAATACTAATACACAATATATTTTATTAATAAATATGGTGCCTTTGCGGTAGAAGAGCCTTAATTGATTCGGAAATCAAGTATAAGTTTTCAAAGATTCTAGCACGAATTACATTTTCAATTATAAATGAAATCGATTTGCATATTAAAATATTAAGATAGACTTATGAATCATAAGATTAGCACAAGTTCATCTAAACAAAGTAGGCCAATTATCTCCTATATTTTCGAGTTTGGATCCTTTCTCTACAAAGTCTTCATATATAATTATATCATTGGAATGCTAACGGCATGTTTATGGTATGAAGCGGCATGAACTTGATTTAATGATATGCCTAATTTTTTAGGCGAGATAATAACCTTATTTCTGAAATATCTGAAAGGAATGTCATCGAAAGTAGAAGGCGAGGTTAAATTTAAAGTTCTGAAATATTCCGGAAATATGAGGTAACGCAAGTTGACTATTACTACACTAAACTATTTTAAAATTCAGTGTTGGTACTGGAAATAAAATCATTAATTACTGGAACTTTGAGTTTATGACATCAGGTTGTATCTAAAATTAATAAAAATCTATGATTAGATATTTTGTTTATCAATACAATAAGTTTTTTTTTTTACAGAATATTATGTACAAGTAAATACCTTAACGAACGTTAATTCTACTAATCCAAATATTTTATTTATCAATACAGCAAGTAAGTTCTTTACAAAATTGCTTTTTATTTTTTTTATTTTTTACAGCATATTATGTATAAGTAAATATCCTAACAAACATTAATTCTAACAAATCCAAATATTTTTTTTGTCAATACAGTTGGTAAGTTTTTTTTTTTTACAGCATATCACATACAAGTAAATATTCTAACGAACATCAATTCTAACTAATCCAAATATTTTGTTTGTCAATATAGTGAGTAAGTTCTTTTCTTTTCTTTTTTTTTTACAACATATCACAATTATCATAATGAACATTAATTCTAACCAATCCATTTTGTTTGTTAATACAGTCTGTAAGCTTTTTATAGTTTTTTTTTTTGCAGTATATCGTATACAAGTAAATACTAGTAATACAAAAAATTATAAGTTGGAATTGATCTTAAAAAAGCTTAGGCTGGATGACCGAACTGACTTTTTTGTTAGCATAATTGTTTCTGATCTGAATCAGTTGACATATTCATATCAAATATACAAAAGGTCATCAAGTAGTTTCTTTCAAGTCTAGTAATGTTAAATTATTTAATTTTTATTTGGTTTGTCCTTGAAAAAAATTTCATTATGTTAATATTTAAGGTTGATCAATTGCCTATGGTTCATTTATTTTCTAAGAAAAACTTGATGATAAATAAATTTGTGCAATTACTGCTATAATGTAACCTCTAAATCTATCTTATAATACTTTTTGTTTTGTAAAATTTTCATAATTCAATAACTTTAAAGTAAGCAATAATTTTCAATAAAAATAATCTGAAAAAATTTAAGCATAAATAGATAACTTAATAATACCAGTCACTGGACATGTCCTTTCTGATGATCTTTCTAGTGATTTATTTTTTGTATAACATAAATTGACATACTTTTTTTTTTAACTGCATCACTTAATTAATAACAAGTAATATTTTGACTTTAAACAAGCTTCTTTTTAAGTTTTATGCTTTTGTTTTATATCAGAAATACTCATATTGTTTTGTTTTTTATAGAATAGAATTAGATCTAAAGATTGCAATATTTTAACACACATGTGAAGATTCTCATTCAGGTACATAAAATATGACTGGTTTTACATTGTTAATAGTGGCAAATAAAGAGCATTACAAAGTTTATTATTTGTGCAAAGGTACTTTAGTTGTAACTTTTAGGTATTCACTAAAAGGGTACTTTTTAATAAGATAAATTAGATGTTAATTCAGGTTACTTTAATTTTTTTTGTTAAAATCAAATAGATTTTTTTTGAAAATTTTAACTAAATAAAAATGCTTATATATAAAAGAATAATGATAATTTAAAATTTTTTAATTTTTATTAATTTTTGTTTTCTAATCTTTGAATTTTACTATTTATTTTATATTTAAATAATGATCTAATGCTATTTTATTCTTGAGCATATTTGTGTTAATTATTTTTCTAATACAGCTTAGTTCTCTTTTCTGTTCAATCTGAACTAAGCTCTAATAGTACTTTTGAAATTTTATTTTAAGCAATACTTTCCCAGGTTCAAATAATTGTATAAGTATTTCATCTTCTGCTTTCATGTTAGTATAGCATGTATGGTTTGCTAAATTAGTTGTAGAAAAAGCCTGTTGTAATACTAAAGTATTCTGTTAAACAACTAGTTTATTATTAAGGTTGTTTACTTGTTTACATTTTTGTTTTTTATAATTTTAAGTTGTGTATAAGTATAATAATTTATATTTCATATATAACATCTAGAAGTTTAAAGCTTAGTTTTATATACATCCTTTTCTAGCATCTTTTGAAAATGCAGTTTTTCAGTTTTTTAAAAAAATAAATATTCTTAATATTCTTTTTGCTAATTTCTGATATATCTTTAAATAAATAATATATTGCAGAGTTTGAATCAAAAGCAGATAACAGCTTTGTAACTAGAGACCAAAAAGAATTTTTACACAATTTAATTGTATAAGCATTTTGACTTATTACAATATTATTAACAAATTCTGCAAGAAGTATTAATAGGCAATCTCTTTTATTCTGAACTGCTTTAATCTTTAAAATTATAGTTTCTTAATTGGTAATATTACTAGTTATATTTTGTTTGACAAATTTTATGTCATACTTTTAAGTACTTTGTCAAAACCAAAATAATGTTCTTCACATATAATGTTTACTAAACATACTATTTTCAATATTTTAGTAGTTGTAAATTATTATCAATTTAAGCCATAAAGTTTGTCATGGAACTTGCATATTTAAACTTTTTAGCTGATGTGAATATAGTCAAATTTGCTATCTGCATTCTGTAATTTCCTCTTCTAATTTCAATTTTATGACCTATAAAATATTCTGTCTAGCAGAAGAAGAGATAGTATACTTTATTGGATAATTATTACTAATTAAAATATTACTTATTGTTTTTCTTTCTTTTTTTAATATGATAACACATTGTTATCTTAACTGCTACTCAGATTAATTTTAAAACACAACATACTGTATGATAATCTACTACATATTCAAACTTCTTTAGATATTGTATTTCAAGAGTTGCTACAAGGTTAAATATTCTATATCCAAAAAATATTATAATCAAAATGCAGCATATATCTTTAGATGTGTGCCACCTTCTTAAAAGAAGTTAGACATTGTTGTTAGTTTCTTTATAAAAAATTAATCTTTTGAAAATTGTCTAATTACATGCAATATATAAATAATTATTACTACCAATAAGGTTTTCTCCAACCTATCCTAGCTAGAAAATAATTTAAAAAAATTATCTATAGCACTCATTAGGAAATAGGAGGTGTAATGTTATATTGGATGTCTATTTTTTTAGCAACACAAATATAGTTTAGAAATCTTTATTTTAGAAATTTTTTTCTGTGATCAAATTTCTTATTGTATTTTAAAGTTTCTACTATGATATTATATAAATAAATAAATAAATAAATAAAAAAAAAAAAAAATTATTACTACCAAAAGGCAATTCATCATTATATATTTTACATGCTAGTCTGAAAAAAAAACTTTGTTCCATAGATCACAAAATACTAAGTAAACAAATAATTAGCAAAACATATACAAAGAAAGTACAAAGTAATTAAATCTTTAGTGACTAAC
>CAJVQA010009546.1:0-12022 GCA_910591915.1 Cetraspora pellucida | reverse complement strand
GAGAAAAGACAAAAAAGAGTTTTGCAGAAAATTAATAAATTTTATAATAAATCATAAGAAAATAAAAACTTTAAATACGTTCCTTAAGTGAAAGATGGTTCCAGACTAATTTTAGATTAGTTACGCTCAAAAAAAAGTTTTTTTAAAAAAAGTCCACTTTGACCCTTTTCTCAGCACCTAGCTCATATGTTACCTGCCGTCACACCAACGTCATACTCTTCGCTGAGATTTCTCATCAAAACTAAGTTCCAAGGAATCTGCATTTGGTTTTTGTTTTCATGAACTTTGCAAAGCTTTTCCATCACGACTTCTTTCCATCATATTTTAATAGCCGCTAAAATATTTACCACTATGAAGTGAAATTAAAGTAACAAGTAAGTCTCCTTCCCTTAATCAGCAATGTATATGAATTGCGGGCTTATAATGTAAAATTGAAACTTTGCAACTTATAACGTTAATAAAGAGCGAAGAAAACCGACTTTCTGCTCACATGCAATTACGTAATTAATCACCAATCAAATGAACCAAATCGCAGTACCCTGCATTTACCCCTTAATGACTTAGCCGGCTAAGCTGACGAATTGGCCGACGACCAAGCCGGTCGGCAGTTAGTCGATCGGCTAACAACACTATAGGCTTGATGATGTTCGCAAAACGCTCTTAAAAGATGAATGTGACAGTGATGATGATCTTCATATGGGATCAAATTGTCGTTTTTCAAAATATTCAGAACACAATGCAATGATTAAACCAAGTGATGAACCTAAATACAGTCTTTTAGATATCATTGAAAAAAAAGATGATAAACATTTTTTGCATATTATTCAAAATGCTGAATTCGATTTAACCCAATTAAGGTTTGAAAAGGGTTTCAAGTTTAACAAAGATGGTTCCATAACAATTGCACCCGTTCAAGCATTCAAAATTAACCTTGATGGAATTAAGAAAGAAGATAAATTCGAACCATATGAACAAGTATATGATTGTAAACACAAAAAAACTGCAGAATGTAAACGTTCCCTTATGTTTGATTTAAAACTTTCGGCTGCTTATTCAGAATTAGTTTCTACTTCTATTGGGTTATCGCACGAAAATTCAGATATAATGCTTAAACAAGACATGACACATACTATACATTCGTATGAAGGAGTAAAAAAAGGAGTATTACATATTCCAGACAAAAATTTTATTCTAGAAAAAACTTTCATTGAACATGTGGAAAATGTAGTGAATGGTAAAGATACAGTTCATTATAAGATTAGTAAACTTTGCGAACTATCACAAAAATATGGCCATTTTTATGCACGATGTCTTATTTTAGGAGGAACAATAATAAGGAATGAAGAATATACTAAAAACTCAGGTGTGTTGATTAGAATTAGAATTCATATATATTATGTCCTGTGATAGGCGTGATTGTTTGTTTTAGGATTTATATCCCGAAAAAGACGACGGATTAAGGCGTAACTCTAATGTTTATTTCCTCAATCTCATTATACATTGTAGTTGAAAATTCTAAGGACAAAATTACTAAAGCACAAGGTGTAGTCGGAATTGCTTCAAACATTCTTAAGTTCGGAGTCAATGCTGTTAATGCTAATAAGGATACATCTAATAATTATACTAGCAAAACAAGTATATCCGAAACAATTATTGGTGGAGACTATTCTCAAAATGACAAGAATCTTTGGAGGCAATCTCTTAATGCTGATGCAACAAAATGGAAAATAATTGGATATGAGGGAATTTATTCATTGTTTGATTTATTAGATGAAGAATTGAAAAAAAAAGTGTTGAGCGTCATGGGTCATCAAATTTTAGAAGGTAAAGCTTACTGTGATTAATATAAAATTATTTATAGCTTTAATCAAAATTTTAATTCTAATCTCACCATTAATAACAGCCAACGTTAAAGAAATCGATTTCAGCATGAAAGAATATAAAAAGACAAAGATGCCATATATTCATAAAGTGCAGATAACTAATGAAACCATAAATATTAGCGAGTGCAATATTCTTGCATCAATTGTGAGCCAAAAAGAAAATATATTTTCTTTATATGTGGATTATATGGATGGAAATAAAAATCGCCCAGTGATTGTTATTCATCATATAAAAGGTGAAAGGGCTATACCAATGTTTAGTAATAAAACTAAAATCAAAATCGGATGGATTATATTTGGACCACCAACGGACTTCAATTTTAGTATCCAACATCCACTAGTATTTAAAAGTGGAAAGTATTCGGCTCTTCGAGAAAAAGATTATCATATAATAAACAACCATGGCATGTTTGGTACTTTTGGTACATGCGTCTTAGATGCAGTTAATATTTCTCCTCAAATAGAAAGTAGTTCAGATACAGAAACAGTTACTCAAATAGTTCACAACCCAAGAGAATCACCATTTGTTATTGGTAATTATCTTACACGTCGCCAAGACTCTGTATGCCAAGAGTCCTCATTGCTATTTGTTTATGACATTAAGGCTGAAAAGAAGGTAACTGACGAAAAAGTCTTGAAAAGATTGGCTTTATATAGTTGGTGAGTAGTATACCGCTGACCACTGTTAACAGTATATCCTACTACATAATCAAGTTCCTTATCCACCAATGAAATCGCTAGTTCGTGAAATTATTCAATTTTAGAAACAGGTACTGTAGACAGTGGTCAACGGTAGTATTTTAATTTCTCAAATTTATCGTAAAAAGATCTGATTAAATTTATTAAAGTTCAGTTGTCATTAAATGTTCTCGTTGCACTTGAGTAATAAAATTTTTTTATTAATTTCATAATTAAGATAGAAATATTCAAATTTAATTTCACTTACTAGTTTTCTATAAAATATACGTAAAGGGTAGAATTAACCCAGTGATCGTAACAATATCACATTAGGGTTAGTTTAGAATTATAGGTTCTAGTTTCGGTATAGTTCAGGTCAATCTATTTAATTCTGGTAAACAAATGACGTCATTATGTGTGATTGCCGATCACTGGGTTAACTGCATGAAATTGGATCTTTTAATATTTTTCTCAAAACTTGTGTTAGATTTTCTAATTTATTAATAATGCTTTATTAATTATAGTAATATCGATAAAACAAATTCTCGTCAAGTTAACGATTTTTTTGGCGAAATGAAGTTTGATTGGATCAAAAGAGAAAATAAGGAAATATTACAAAGTAGTAAAAAAATTAATATCTCTAACGACAATCATTTAATCTTGGTGAATCGAATATTTGACCATGATGATTGTAGGGATTGTCAACCTCTCGGATTTGTTAATGTCATTTCCGATAAAATTTGTTATGGGTCATTAAATTCAAAACACCTGAGTATAGATAAAAGCGATGGATCAATTGTTTATCTTTCAATTCCTCTGAAAAAAGGATAGCTAAAATACAGTCCATGCATAAATTACCGATATTTTCATAATTTCAAATAGGGGTTTTTTTTAAATATCTCTGGCCAGATATGTTTATCGACCTTATGAGTTTGATTAAGGTTAGGTCCATAGGGTAAGGCAAGTACTATAAGTAAAATTGCCTTCCCGACATTTTTAATTAGTGCCCAAAATAGGTTAGATGGCCGTTTTTTTGTATTTTTTATATTTTTTAAATTTTCGCTCCCTTTGTTGTTTTTGTTTTGCCGGACTATCCGGGTTGATCGTTAGGCATCTCTGGCTTGACTCCTATTTATAATAAATAAAAATTATACTGTACACCATTCTAAAAAAATATTATTTTTATGAATTCAAGTTTTTTTTTGGTGTTTTTTAAAGAGGTACAGTAAATCGTGGTTAAAGGGTACGAAAGAATAGCAAATTTAGAATAGAAAATGTCGGAAGTTAATATAATTTTTCTATAGGGTCGAATGTAGCTAGCTTACAATAAAATTTTTTTTTATGACAAGTAAACTTTCCTTGTGTTTCTAACAAATAATATAAAGTGCAAGTTATTACGATTTTAATAGTGATAGAATTGTTAAAATTGGTTTAGTAGATCGCACTTTCTCTGATTTTTACATATTACCAGAAAATTTTTGGCATTCCAATATGATATGAAAATAATATGAAATTTATACTCTTCAACTACGATCTACCACTTAATCGATTTAAATTTAGTCAAAGTAAAAGTAATTTTCATTCGAATTTGATAATAAATTCTCATACCACATTAAATATTTGTCAAATAGGTTTGAATTTTACGGTGTAAAATAGGTACCCAACTAGGGTGGAACATCAACTAAGTAACCAAAACTATGTTAGATAATTATAGCATTTTTTTATATTACAGATTTTTTACGTTACACAAACAGCCACCAAATCCGAATTGTATATTTAATACTGTAATTACAGTAAGAACATAATACAGTAACAACTTACATTAACAACATAATACAGTAACAACATAATATGCTAATAACATAACAATAATTTAATAAATAAAATGTTTGCTCTTTTTTCACATTTATCATCATTGAAATTTTCTTGGTCTAAATCTTGGTTACATGTAGATTTTAGTTGCTGTTGACGTTTTTCTGTTCTTAGTTTCATCAGATCTATGAAGCTACGACTGATTTCTTTAAGTGGTACATTCAACAATCATAACTTTGATTGCTGAAGACTACTTGTCATATTAGTATGAGTTTTGAGATCTCATTTATTGAAAAGACCTTCTACCTGTTGTTGGTGGATTACAATATACCAGATTTGATACTTGACAAATTCAAATAATTTAGGAAACTGGTCTAAAGATTTGTGTGATTCTCGAATGAATTGGTAAAATTCACAATTAAATATTGGATCTTTTAATGTATTGAATAAATCAAAGTCATTAAAATCATCATTTTCAATACCCAATTCAATAAATTTTATATAACATAGTTCTTGTAATGAAGGTATTAATATCCAAGTTATTTTTAAAACAATATAAGCATAGCTTCATGCAAACTCCTGTCTATATTTTTTGTCTAGATGACAAATACTTAATAACAAATGCAACCAACAATTTAACCATTTCTGATAAAGTTCTAATGCCTTTTGAGTTTCACATTCAATATCTAAAGTAAGTTTATTAAGTTGATGATTATCTAGTATGTAGGTACTTTCTAATAGTTCTTATTCAAAAAATGAATAAGGATTCTCAATAATATTTTGAAGTTTTGCTATTGTACATACTACAAACTCTGATATTTGATGTGCATGCCTTTCAGGAAGAAGATTTGTTTATTTAGAAGTTTGGTTATTTAAATATAATTCAGTGTCATATCTCATTAAAAATTTAGTTATTAGATAATAAAAGTTCCTTCCAAATTGAACTAAAAATTTAATTTGTATGTTTAAAATTGGGTCATGAAGTCATTTTTGTAGTAATTTTCATTTTTTAATATATAATTTCAGGGCATTAGTTTAGGCTTTAAGTTGAGACAAAAACCAGTTTATAAACTTTATATGAAGATTCTTATGTTTAATATATTGTTCTGCACATAATAATTCATAAAGCCATCTTGATCGAAGTAGCTGTTGATATTTTGTCATATGATATTGAAATCATTCTTTATATAGTTTGTAAATATAATCAAAATGAACATCATTGGTTTATCTTTGTCAGATTTATTATAACCATTATGAAGGTCCCATACTAAATATAAAAGATTTGCAGGATGCTTTTTTTGTGAAAATCTGCTAATATTAGACAATTTCTCAAATGTTATTTTCTCAAAGTTATTTATAATAATATATGTCATATGAAGTCCACATAGTATTTGAGTCATATTAGTTTCATTCATTTGGTTGAATAAGATAATCACACCACCAAATTTTTCACTTATGTAATTTGTATTATCTGAAACACATACCAAACATTAACGAAAATTAATTTTAAAATGATTAAAGATATTATATATTGCCTAAGCTACAGATTTTCCTATACAACTTGTCAAATTTTTCATTTCTAACAGTTGAAAATTAGGTTAATTTGTTTCTGAATTCCAAAATATAATGCATAGTACGAATATTTTTTGCTGATCATATGTTGACTCATCTATTATTATTTTAAGATTAAAAAAAGTAAAGTAATTGTTTTTATTTAGAATTTGATTAGTATAAATTTTACTAATTTCTTAGTTCCATCAAATAATTGATATATGTGAAGTTGGTAAAGAGAACTTTTCTTCAGTTAAAAAATCTAAGATTAACTGTGTAGCTTGAACAGTATTTCTTAATAACATTTGACCAATTTGCGATACTTGAGTTGCCATATTTATAAATTGTGTTGTATAATGTCACTTATTTTTCTTTATAATTGTTTAAATACTTGCATTTAAACTTCACAAATCTGCAAGTTGAGGTTTACAGACAGCAGCATGTACTTTTGAGATATGCTGGCTTTGCTTACACTTATACTATGATAAAGTTCCTACTAATTGTCTAACCTTATAATATTTTTTAGTATTTGAATATTCTAGTTGATTTATCTTTTTTTGTAATGTTTTATTACTCTAAATTAATAAACTCAGATCTTGAGATGGTTTGTAAAGAGATGGCTTTATAAAATTTAAGGCTTTATCTTGCAAAAAAAATAAAAGTAATTTGCCTTTGTTTGGTCTTTTAGAATACTATATAGTGTTAAATAAATGAACAGCAGGCTTTAGTTGATCATTAGGTAATTGTTCAATTATATTAATTAATTTTTGATGAAGTGTTATTTGATTTATTGTTTTATTACTAGTTGATTGGCTAGTCGATTGGATAATACCTTGGCTAGTTGATTAAACAATATTTTGGTAACTTAACTGCAATTTACTATTATTTATTTGTGTTATTAGTTGGTTAATTTCCTGAATTTGTCTGTTATATTGAGCAGCTTTTCATGCATCTATCAATGCTTGAATTGCTTTACAAATTTAGGCTTTTCATTTAGATATCTTTGGCATTCTGCAGTTATTATAATTTAATTAAAACTTGTCAATTAAGCAGAAGAAAATCTTTTTCATTGTTGGGATTCTTGGATTAAACCTTAGGTTTTAATGTGATTTTATTACAAGTAAGTAGTTTCAGTTTTATTGGTTTGATCAACTTGCTTGTTCACAATGTTCTCTGATGCTAAATCACTTTATTGATGACTTTCACTCTAATTGTACTTAGTACTTCACAAGTTGTATAATAATATTAATTAATTTGAGAAAAAAGTAAAGTTTAATTAAATATTAATCGAACCTCTTATCATTATATATTTCTAAATAATGCATCACTGATCAGTCAAATTAAGCTCTAAATACTTGATTTTGTCTGTCATCATTATTACAATTGATACTTGAAATTTCAAAATGATTCAACTTATTGACAAGTCATTGAATTACTTTGAAACTTTCATGAATTGTTTATAAAATGCTAACAAATAAAACTACATTTTAAAATCTTCTATCAATATATAAATTTTGTACATTCGTCCTATAGAATTAAATTTTGTTAATTTAAACCAAAAAAAAAAGGCTTTCAAAATTACTAAGTTTGAATTTATTTAGAACTATCATAAAAAATTAAATGTAGAACCTTTGAACTGGTTCTAAAGAACATTTTTTATTCAAAAGAAATTCAAAAAATAAGTATGATATTCATGTGAATCTTCTAGAATTTTGCTCTTTTTTTTATAATTAAAACAATATAAAAATAATATTCAATTTATTATATTAATTTCACTAATAAAAATTTGATTATAGTAATTTGATCAACATATCTAGCATAGTTTTGATTACATAGTTGATGTTCCACCCTAGTACTCAACGTAACAGTTTATATAATATGTTAATTTTAGTAAATAATTTAGCAATATACTGAGTAATATCAACCTCATTAATATCAAGAAAAAATTGTCAACTCTTGTGAATATTGATGAAGTTACTTGTAGATAGCATAACATACAATTTCATGATTGGCTAATGTAAATCGGTTGTCTGAATAACTTATTTATATATTTCTGTATTTAAAGTAATTTTTGAGAATATAATGTTTCACTGACAAAATACCATTGTCAATATGTGTGCAAGGGTATTAATGTTTACTATATACAAATAATTAGCAATAATCAATAACCTAGAGAACTTTACTTAGAAGTAAATATTTTATTACTCATTGCTATACTAACTGTATATAAGTGTTAAATACACTTAAAATAATATAAGTTCTAATAAAGAGTCTTTTATAGCCGTTTAACTTATTATATTAAGAATGGATCTTAATATATCTTAATGTTTTGAGTATTAAATTTTATAGCAATTAGTTTGTATGTTGATCTATGTTTGGTACTCAAGTTTGAGTTTGTTATTAAATTAGTTCTCTTGAATTTCAATAGTTAGATTATTTTAGTTTTTAAATTTGGTTTGTTCTTGTGAAGTGTTTGGGCTGTTAACTATAAATAAACTTTTATTTATATCTTGTAGATTATTTAATTAGTTAAGGTTTATCCCAATTTACGCATATTTGTTATAAATTATTTTGTGTGTATTTAGTTATATTTAGTTAACATATAAAATTGCAATTGTTTCCTTTTCTCTATAAAACTGTTTAGTGTTTTTTTTGTTTTCTTTTATGAAATGTATACAAATATTGTCGCACGAATAAAAAAAATAGTTACCTATATGCATTAATCAAATTCACCTTTTTTCAGCCTGTACAACCTTTTTTGTTAGATTGTAAACAATAAATTTTTTTAAAATACCAAGAATGGAATGATAAAATCACAAGTATATAGTTAATATGATAATGAGATTCGTTCGCAAAATCTTAAGTTTGATTGGTCTGCATGACTTATTCATTAATATGCATTCGGATATATATAATTTAAATACAAAAAATGAAACGTAATCAATGTTGTAGTTGTGATAACTAATGATTGTAAAAAGGAATTTTAGACACAAAAATTGGTAATCTGGTACAAATTAATTTGCATATTTATCTGATATTTGGCATTTTTTTTATGATTTTTCATTGGGTTGATTAAATGATAATCACCAATCATTACACAAATTACAGATCATTTCATGAAACACTTTTTCAATAATTAGTGATTGTTTATTAATATCATTTTTAAAAAATGTATTTATAAAATCTGTACTCAATTCTATATTATTTTCATTACTTGTTGTATTATCTTCTTCATTAGTGGTACTATCTTCTTCATTTTTTGATTCATTGCTTTTCATATTATTGCTGGTACTATTTTCACTTTCTGTTTTATTAGTTTTTATATAATTGTTATCAGAACAATTATTATTTAAATCTTTATTTAATTATCTTCTTTTTCTATGTCTTTACTTTTGAATCCTTACTATCTTCTTTTTCTATATCTTCACTTTTTGAATTTTCATTTTTTGAATTATTATATTTTGAGAATTCTAAAAATAGTTCTTTTTAATGCTTATAATTTGATGATGATTATCTTTAACTTATATTAGCATTAGAGATATGTGTTGAAAAAAAATTCATAACTTGAGATTATGATCAAAAAACCTAAACTGGTTGATTAGATCGATTATTTTATAAAAATAATATTTCAACTAGTTAAATTGTAAATAAAGTCAAAATAACAATTATGCTGCATTATATTTAATAATCAAACTAAATTTTATATTAATTATTTTATAAATAAAAGACTCTTATAATATAAACAATTTAGTTAAATAAAAAGAATTAATGTATTTGTAACAATATGTTACACATAACAACCTCAAATTAGCCAATAGTAGTTAGAGTTAGGGTTTGGGTTACATGAAGTTTTAGTTATTTTTATTGGTCATACTAATTGAGTTGTTACAAATAAGCATGTAACAAGTTGTTACAATTAGATTCATCTAAATAAAAATATTCATTTTTTTTCTTAATTAATAACATTTTATATTTGTTTAATATACTAACAATAAACTTATATTTTATTAATTTCTTTTTACTAAAATTTATATTTTAAGTTTCAAAGAAGTTATTTTAATGTTCTTATAAAATATCTTTAAGTCAAGTTTATTATTGACTAATATATATTACTCTATCTAGAACAATTATATATTGCAGATAACAGTACTTTACTTAAATGGCATCATCTTTCACCCAGACTTTACTACCTAACTAAAGGAAGACAGCCACTTTGGTTTACCTATCTAGAAGACACAATTTTGTCTGGCAGACTGCATCACATAATTCTTCCTCATTTTCAACCATCTGGAGTTAATACTTTTGCATATAACACTTTACCTATTAAGAAAAAACTTAAACCATGATTACTTACCTATAATGACAATAATGAAAAGATTATTATTGGCAAGATCTGCAAATATCTTCCAAACACAAATCAATTTTCTATCTCACACTAGAATGCTATTATCGATTTAGAACATAACTATTATTACCCTCTTTCAGATCTGAACTGCACACCATATACTGGGTGTCATCTCAATTCTAATAAAATTAATTGAATATGTATAATCAATGTATTAGCAACTATTTGTACCAGCTTTTTGAAAAAAAAAACCTTCAAACTCAAACTTAATACTAACTATATGGATCTTATTTACTCAACAGCAATTAAACATCCCTCACAAATTCCATATAACTACCTTACTATCAATATATCAAATTCAATAATTGTTGAAATTTTTAAACCTAATGAATGTTCAAACAAACTTGAGGAAATCTTTCAAAATAATCTATCATATAAGGAATTTATTTTTTATACTGATAGATCAGTAACTGATATTGGAACTGAACAAAGCTCAATAGGTATTGGATAGGTCCAAGTTAACAATAACAACCAAATTATTCACAAATTTTCAGCTAAAATCCATTTTTGGCCATCAGCCTACAAGACAGAGCTCTTCTATATTTTATCAGCAATTTCAACTGTACTCTGTAATGCAACACTTCAAATTTACACTGACTCACAATCTGTTATCTCTAAATTCTACAAACTTTTTACTCAACTTAATAATCCTAATAAACTTTTTAAATTCAATGTATAGCCTTTATGACATACTCTCCTAAATATTATCAAATCTTTTAATTTAAACATTAATTTTCATAAAGTTCAAGCCCATACAAATAATATTTTCAATAACATAGCTAATTCTTTAGCTAAACAATACACCTTTTCTTTATCTTTATACTTTCAATATACAAATATTTATAATCCTTTTCATATTCTACAATGGGAACAAAATCTTGTTAAACTTCCTACCAAACATTTTGTTAAAAACATTTGTAAAGCTCACATACTGGCAATGTGGTTATCACAAAAAAGAAACAATGAATGGGCCCATGTCAACTACTATATAGACTGGAAATCTACATGGCTATACCTTAATCATAATCAAAAACTCACATCTAACTTTACTAGCTTCAAACTTAATTAATTTAAAACCTTCAAGATCAAAGTTTTTTTAAATCAACTACCAACATACTTCTCATATCATAATACCTATCCAACCATCTTTTTAAATGTCAACTGTTTTCAATGCAATTTTCCTGACTCCCACTTATATTGGTTAACATGCTCTAATTCATCTCTCATTAGAGGCCTGCGTTGGGTCCCGCAGCCCGGCCCAGCCCACAAATTTTTGCGGGCTTGGCTGGGCCAAAGCAAAATTTTATAATTGCGGGCCGGGCTGGGCTGAAAAATTTGTAAATTTTATAATTGCAGGCCAGTGCAGGCCTAAAAATTTGTAAAATTATATAAGAAATTTTTGCGGGTCAGGCCAGGTGGGCTGGGCTGAAGAAAAAATTTGACATATGCGGCCGGGCCAGGCTGACAAAAAAATGGTAACCCTAAATGCGGGCCAGGCTGGGCCTAAAAAAAATTTTTAACCCTAATTGCAGGCTGGGCCAGGTCTCAAAAATAGGCAATTTGCAGGCCCCTATCTCTTATTATGAATATTATTAACTTATCTATTTAGCATACTTTATCTAAAGCAGACCTTAACTTACCTACTAGTCAACTACATGAACTTATCTGCAAAATTCAAAACCATCCCTCATTT
>CAJVQA010009545.1:0-12023 GCA_910591915.1 Cetraspora pellucida | reverse complement strand
AATTTTAGATACTTTAACATTATGATAGCTATGTTTATTTATCTACTTATATTCTGTTATATTACAGTTATTTGCCAGATATATGGTAGCATATAAGATGGATATCAGTACTTTATAAGAACTAAATACAATAAAGGTATTTATTATCTGTTCTGCTGCTATTATTAGGGCATTAAATTTAAATATCAGTATTTAAATAAATATAGATTAAATATAAGTTAAATATAGGTTAAATTTTAAATACTTTAAACATTCTAATAGCTACATTTATATATCTACTTATAATCTGTTATACTACAGTTATTTGCCAGATATATGGTAGCATATAAGATGAATATCAGTACTATATAAAAATTATACAATAAATATTTTTACTCTAATATTTATTTTTTATAAATCTGTTTTGTGGCTATTATTTGGCAACATTGAATCTAAATATTAGCATAAGTATCAAAATAATTTTATGAATATAAGTTAAATAAAAGAATACTGATATTCATAAAGTAAATTAAAGTAGAATTTAAGCATAATTATAAATAATGTTAAATAAAAAATGATTAAAAATATTTCAATATTTATATAATATGAATATTGATTTAATACTAAATATTGATCGATTTTATATTTATTATAAAATATTATATACTTATATATTAATTTTTTTTTTTTGGTGTTAAGGTAAGGCCTTGCTCATATCTTTATTAATAATTTTAACTATATATTTTAGTACAGAAGTACTAAAATATACTTATATATTAATAGCAAATACATAAAATATATAATATTAAATTTCTATTAAAATTTAGATAAAAAATATCTATTTTCTATTATTATTTCTAGAGCTTTTAGAAACTTTATAACTTGAATGACCTTTGCTATATCATGATTTAGAAGATTTAGTACTATTGGTATGACAGATATTAGAATAATCTTCAATTGGTTCTAAATTATAAAAATAATAAACATAATAAATTAATTAAAAATGTTGTTGATTTACATTATTTTACATTTTAAAAAATTATATATTTCTATTTAGAATATTAGAAATATAAGTTTTGAATTAAAACTATAATAGCAAGTCATAAAAATTAGCAAATACATTACCAAATTCATAATTAATAGCAGATTTACCTTTGTTCATTGTTTTAATAGTATTATTATTATTATTGTCATTAATTATTGTCATAGGATCTTCAGAATTATATAAATAAAACATTATAAAAATTTTAGTATTAGAAGCATTAGAAATTGTACTTATACTTGCCAATAAACCTTGAGCAAATACCAAACTCAAAAAAAGAATTTGTTTTTTGTAAATAAAGATTATTAATAAAGATTTTTAAGATATTAGTTTAAGTTAAAGCTTAAAACTGGGCATAACAAACCAAAAATATAGTAATTTAAAATTTGAACAGCAAGTATAATTGTATCAGAAGTAATATTATATTTAATAGAACATTATCAGATGTTGTAATAAAAGTATTACTAGACATTTTAGTAAAAAAATTGCTGGAATTTGTATCAGAGGCATTTTTACTAAGATTTCTATTAGAACATACAGGGTTTGTGTTAGAAGCAAAACTAGGCCTTGGATCAAAAACAATACTGATATTTGTATTAGGATTATAACCAATATTTGTATTAGGAACATAATCATTATTTGTATCAGGTTTATAACTAGGATTTGTATCAGGATCTTTATCAGAGTTTGTATTAGAAGGAATATCAGGATTTGTATTAGGAGCAATACCAGAATTTGTATCAGAAGGAATACCAGAAAAGAAACTACCAGAACCAGAACCAGAATTACTAGCATCAGATGGATTATCAAGAGGATCATAGTAGTATGAAATACACCAACTAGGAGTCTCAATTGGTGGTATATAATTATTTGTAACTTCATCACTTTCCTACTGATTTTTTTTTGGCTTATTTTGATTTTGTGTCACAAAAGTATCTTCACATAGCAACAAAATTTGGTTCAACTAACAAGTATATAAGTATATAAATACTAATATTTAAATTTGTATAGATTATTTATTATAATAGTTACTTTTTTTGATCTTTATTCCTTTTTTATAATCTTTATAATATGATTGTGTCAGTTCAGTTTGAAATCTTGCCAAACTCTTCATTTCTTTTTTTCTTTAGCTAGTTTAGCATCTGTTTCAGATATCTTATCACTATGATATCCACTTTTTTTTATTATTTTTTTTAAATCATTCAGAGCCTGGTTTTCTGGTATATTAATAGAAAGAAGCCTTTTGAGGTGCCCACTATTTGTTTTTTACAAGTGAGTAAACCCTTTTTTTTGCTGATTAATTTTCTGAAAAATATATTTAAAATTAATCTGATACTTATATATGCAAAATTTTGATATCAAAAATTTTTTTACAGTAGTCATCCTTTGATTTTCATAATTTTTTGCATGATTTTGCTTATCTTTTTCTGGGACTTGCTGTTTCTGATACTTCTCTCTTTGGTGCTAATGATGTTCTTTAATAATTTTCAAGACCTAATAGTCATCTACTTGGTACCTTTCTATGTCTTATTTAATAATTTTAAAAGAATTTTAGAGAAACTTCTTCTTGAATTCTAACCAAACTTTAGCTAAATTAGGTTTTCTGGATTCTTTCAATTTAGCAATTGAAATCATAATGTCATCTTATTATAATAAATTTAAATAACTAAATAAATAAATATAAACTTCTAATTTTTATTTGAGACATTTTAAATAAAAATATGATCTGATGCTGTCTAAGGGAAATAAAAAAGCAACCTAATATTTGTTTTAGCACTAAATAATTATAATACATACTTTTAATGACTTTTTTGTTCTTAGTAAGAGGCCTTGGTGCCTTTTTTTAAAGGATTTTCTTCCTCTTCATTTGTTGTTGCTGCTGTTGTAATAGTTACTATTGTGGTGGTTGCTGCTACTCTCATTGCTGCTATAGTTGCTACTGTTATTGCTATTGCTATTGTTGCTATTGTTGCTATTGTTGCTATTGGGTGATGTTGAACAGGCACTTTTTTCATTTCTTTTTGTGAAATTATCAATTTTATTGCCAAGTTTTTTTATCTTATCTCTTAGTGCTTTTATTTCATCAATTATAAAAAAAAAAGTCAAAGCCATTTATTTGCTTAACAAAAAAAGGCTACATAGAAATTTAGCTGATATGTATATAAGCTGCCTAACATGCATATATGCTACAAACCTTTATTCAATATATAAAATTATATAATAATCAAAATATTACCTTTATCACTAGTATAATTTCTGCTTTGTGCAAGTAAAGAAGAAAAAATACTGAAAGAATATGAATGGCTCATATTAAAATAAGATGGTAGTAGTATTGGCTATAAAGATTTAAAATAGTAAGCATTTTTTATTTAGAAGAAAAATAATATAAACTTTTGTTTTTTTTCTTTACTTTTGAGAAAAAGAAAGAGTATTGCACAAAAGTTATGATCTGATCATTTTTGTTCTTTTATATTTTAGATCTAAAAAAATTTTAATATGTCAAAACAAAGTGTGTAATAAAAATAATTAGTAACATATCACATGTAATTATTACTGTAATAGTTTCTATGTAATAATTTAATTTTCATGTTTTATGACAAACTTCAAAATCTGTCTGAGTTATAAAGCCATATATGTAAAATTATGCATGAATTTTTTAAAAATATGCTGTAAGCAATACAAATTATGTAATTTAGATAGAAATATATATTACTTATCTATATAAATTAATAATAAAATAGAATTTTTGATCTGCATAAATCAGTACAGTGATTGGTTATTTATTTGTAATTTGATTAGATAAAAACTTGTATATAATTATTAAATACTTAATTACATCAACCTTTAAATCATTATATAAAATAGATGTATTGACAGCACTATATTAGCAAAATAAGTATATTTTATTTATTAAATACTTGATTTATTTAAATATGTATTTAAATTAAAATAACTTTAGTACTAATATTATAATATAAGGTCAGTAAATTATGATTTAAATTTTGAAGTATATATTTTTCTTTTGCAGTATTATATAAATATATTTTATTTATAATAACATAGTATTCCAATTCACTATCTTTATATCTATATCAGATTTATTTGGATATCTATTTCTAATCTATGACTGATATTAATAATAAACTGGATTTCTATAGATATTCAAATTAGGTATTTAATAAATAAATAAATAAATAGATAATAATTAGAACTCTAATAACAGGTATATTTTAAATTTAGAAGCTACAAGCTTTATTATTATTATTATAAAATTTTAACTGCTAGAAAAATTTATGTAATGATTTGCAAATAGATTTACTAATTTAGGCAGATTTGTTTCATTACACTAATCAAATATAACTACTAATTAATATGGCTGATTCATCTTGAACTTAACCATCAATTATTTACTGATTTATACAAATAACAAAGCAAATTGGTAGCTAATCAACAGTTAATTACTAATAACATTTGGTAGAAATCAGCTAATTAATCAATAATTAAGTTTAGATCAAATTAGCTATTTTAATAAACTGTCAGAAAATATAATAAATCAACTTATATAGAGTTTCAATATAAATAAATCTTTCATCTATATATCCATATTAAAATTTATTCAAATATTCATTTTTTATTGGTATCTGAATAATTTATTTATATAATTATTGATATACTCATAGTAAAGGCCTGCATTGGGTCTTGCAGCCTGGCCCAGCCCGGCTCACAAATTTTTGCAGACCAGGCTGAGCCTGAAGCAAAATTTTATAATTGCAAGCTGGGTCAGGCCAAAAAATTTGCAAAACTTTATAATTGCAGGCCAGTATAGGCCTAAAAATTTATAAAATTATATAAGAAATTTTTGCAAGCCAGGCTGAAGAAAAAATTTAACATATGCAGGCCAGGCTAGGCTAGCAAAAAAATGATAACCCTAAATATGGGCCAGGCCAGGCCTAAAAAAAATTTTTAACCCTAATTGCAGGCCAGGCTAGGCCTCAAAAATAGGCAATTTGCAGGCCCCTAATGCAAGTAGTTCTGCAATAAATCGAAGTAGTAAAAAATATCTGTTCAAGTAATATCAGTACAAAAAAGAAAAGAAAGACAGCTATTAGGTAAAGAGAATGAGGATCCACATGAAATGCTGCCAAGAAAAAAAAAAAGTAATCTAAAAACTACATAATTTAGTACAGAATATTGTGAAACAGAGAGCTAATTAATTTTAATTAGTTACTATATTTGTTTATTTTATTAAATGTTTAATACAATACTGACTTTACATATTATAGAAAAAAATTGCTTAGTTCTTATATATATAACTGCATAATTTGTGCTAATTTGAATTGCTATACATATAAATATTAAAATATTATTGTATATTTTGACAAGAATATAGTTCATTATATTAATAAGAGATCTAGTTTGTATCAGATATTATCATAATTATCCTTGTGTTATTTTGAGAGAATTGGCACAAAATATGCATATACACTTTTAGCACATGCAGATCAAAATTCAAAAAATTTTTGAGTATGAAGAAAGAAAAATATATATTTTTGATATTAGTTGTCTCTGATCAGTAAATACAATTCTAATTTTGCTATATAGCATTTTTCAGATTTAAAATTATAGGTTAGTCTTATTTAGTATATCCATAATAAAAAAAACTTTTTTTAAAATTTTAGATATAAAGGTCTTATAAACTATAATCTCTAAAAATTTGCCCTTTGTAAAAGATATTAAATATTTGTGTTACTAAATCTAGTATATACTGAGGTAAAATCACTACTCAAAAAAGTATATAATAAAATATTAATTGATTTAATAAATGATTTTGTTTTCTTAGATTCTTTAAAATATAAACTGATTGTTTCAAAATGTAAACTAATTGTTTCAATCTTTTAAAAACCTAAATCCAATAACACAAATATTCTAAAAATATACATTATTCATTGTAACCAAATTTTCACTAATAATAATTGAAAAAAAATAAAATTATAAAAACTAATTAGCCAAATGCAATTATACTAAAAAATCTTATCAATGTTATTTTGAATACTCTTCTGGAAGACTATAACTCTGATTATTTATTTAAGCAAAAAATTTTATAATTCTGAATTCAGAATGCAACAAAAAATTATTGAAGAAAATATAAATCCAAATATATAGTAACAAATAGATCGATGTTAGAAATTTTGAGCTATTGCATAAATTGGAAGAGGATTATAATTATTTTAAAAGGCAATAGAATATTCTAAATACTTAGAAAAATCAGAATAATAATATTTTCTGACTGTAATAAATATTATGTTTATTGAAATAATAAAATAAATAATTTATTGCTTATTGTTATTATTTTTTAATTTATAAATTTTGTTTGTTCTAGTTAAATGACTTTTTGATGCTTGATATACTTATCATATAATAATTAAAACTTTTTTTGAGATGATAATTTTAACTTGATTGAAAATTTATTGTAATGTAGTACAATATATTACACATAATCTACATTATGCATAACTAAGCACAGATTCTATAAATATGATCTGAAATTGCTTTAGCATTATGCATATTAAAATTAAGTTTCGTAATATAGTTCGAAATTTTTTTTATATATAAATTATCTAATTCAATAAAACTTACACATTTTTTAAATAGAGTAAAAATATTTTAAATAAAAAAGTTATCTGTATATAATGTTATATTAAGCAAAGCTCTTTACATAATAGTTAATAAGCACTAATAGCAAGTTGGGCAGTTAAAATTTTTATAATATAGTAATTAAAATGATGATTTTTATAATAGTCAATTCTTTTTAGAAAGAAAAATTGAATGCTATAAAAATCATCTAATTCTAATTACTGGAATATGCATTATTTGATTCTTTTTTTCTTTGTCTATATAATGTAGTTTTTCTTAAAACAATATTGTTAAATCTGAAAATAAGGTCCTATAGCCTAGTAGTTTAGACACCTTTCTCTTTACAGACAAGGTTGATAGTTCAATTCTAGCTGAAGACAAACCTCTGTAATCTATGAAAGCATATAAATGTATGTAAAGCCCTATAGCTTAAGTTTATGTGAATAGAAGATTAGTATATAAAGAAGTTTCTAAAAAGAAGTTTTTCAATCTGGAAAGTTGACACTCGATATGAGAGAAGTGGTAAATATATCAGAAATAGAGAAAAGGTGCATTAGCAAGTGATACTATAAATATAAAAGAAAACTATAGGAAAAAAATAAACTTACTAAAACTTAAACACCTCTGGCACCAAAACCAGTTTAGTGAATACAGGATATACTAATATAGATAAAATCTAAGAGAGTAATTTTAGTACCATACTTAGTAAGTTTGCATCAAAAGTAAATTCAAAAGACTATGGATACTTGGTAATATCCAATAAGGTAATACCTTAATATAAATAGTAATTCGATAGCCCTAATCTGATATGTCTATATAGTAATAGAAGGTTGTAATGCATAAGATCAAAAATCAGAAAGTTTAAATAAGGGATTTATAGGTAGATCTTAGATATGATAGCTAGTGGATAACCCTTAAGTAGAACTCTTAATTAGATAATAACTAAAGTTATATATATGACTAGTTATACTTTTGTTGATAAACTTTGTATTAATTAATAATCAGATATTACTCAATAAAAGACAGACAGGCAAGATTGCTACTTATAATACTAAAAAAAAAATATATATTATTAAATCTTAAAATAGCTCAAGAGTAAAACTATTCTTAACTTTATTACACTATTATAAAACTTTAATCATTCTTTGCTAATCAATTGTAAAAACAAGAACTTCTTTATTTTTCTCAATAATTGCATCTTTTTTAATAATTGCATCTTTCTTAATAATTGCATCTTTCTCAATAATTGCATCATGGTCTTCTTTATTATTACTAGAATCAATTATAATAACATTATATTTATCAGAAACATAATAGGTTTGATTTTGGCTAATTTCTTTACTTTTATTACTAAAGATTTTATCCCAATATATTTCATTATCTTCTGATCTATTCATCATATTAGAAATAGAGCACTTATGAAAGGCACACCAAACAATTTTAGGGTCAATTTCTGCCCAAGTGGCAAGTACCTACTCACAAATAGTATGTAATTCTGCATGTTTTAAGTTCCTTTCTTGGTTTTGCTAGAACTACTCTTTGTTATCCACATATATCAGTAATGATGAAGTACTACTTTGAAAGAATGATTAATAGAAATATCAAAAAGTTGGCACACAGAGGTTAAACCACTCAGAATAACAACCAGATCATTATTGTTTTTATGTAACTTTGTCTTAATCAGATTAGTAAGATGTGCTTTAAATAAGTCAAATACTAAAAGAGAAGACTTATTTTTTTGACTATCTAAACAATCTTCAATATAACTATTAGCCCAAACTAATATGTCCAATTTGTCCATTTATCCTTTTTTATAAAAAGATACAACCACACCAGAAGAAGGAAAAGGTTTAGTCTTAGTCCATCTTTGACTCTTGAACAGAATTGTAAAAGAGAGCTTTCATCTATTAGCAAAACATGTCAAAACTATGATAAAATAATTCTTCTTAGTATCAGTTGTGTGAATATGAACAGTTTTGGTACCAATTTGTTTAACAATAAGATTACCAGCTATGTTAAACCAGATAGAAGTCTTATTCATGTTTGTTATATTGCTTAGAGAGTAGTTTTTTTTTTGATATAACTTAATTATATATTATTGAAAATTAAGCAGTTTTTGTTTAAGATTTGCAAGCATTTTTTGTAAGATTTTAGTTTTTTAATATAAAGCAAGATTATAATATTTTAAAAAATATTTTGTCTACATTGAAGAAGCTTTAAAGTTGTCTGCAAGTTTTTTTTTTGTAAGATCATTGCTTTTTGAAGCAGCTTCAGAGACAATTCTTAGCATTTCTAACTTAAGGCTATTATATGTTACAGCAAGTGCTACTTTATGCATTTTGGATATCTAACTATAAAGTCTTGCTTCTTCTTCAGAAAAAAAGCACTTTCTACTAGCATCTTCAAGATGATGTGACTTGCTATTTTTAATTTTATTTAGTTTGTCTTACAGTTGCACTACCTAACAGCCAACTTAGAACTTAACTAAGCTAAACTTTATAGCAGCCTTAATATTACTTATGTAAAGAGCATATCAAACAACATGAGCTTTGTTTTAGATAGTATATAATTGATAAATCTTCTTTGTAGCAACTTTTTCTAATATTTAAAAAAATTATAAAGGAAAAAAAAATTTTATTACTGCATTATAATCACCATGATATTTTATAAATTCCCCTTGATTAAATTACAGATAGTATAAACAGATGTCTAAATTGGCATTTGTAAAAAAGAATTAGTCTAAATAAGAAAAGTATGCATTTAAGTCTTTTGTCATTATTATATATTTATACCTACTAATATGCTTTATATTCTTTAAATAAAACTCAAAATATGAGGCTAGTTAAATAAATTAGAACATGTTTAGGTGAATAATCAATTACAGATTTAGTTTATTGTTAAGATTAACAGATATTGTTAAAGATAAGATTTATGATAGTAACTGATTGTATAAGACAACACTTTCACTTATACTATAGGTCAGGTAGTTAGTTTTTATTTTCCAATTGTCTTCATATATTTCAATAATGAATAAACTAAATGTAATATTTAGTATCTTTATATACTTCTATTGTTGTCTTTGCCTTAAAATCTCAAATCATTCTGTATATTGTTAAGTCTTTTATCTTTAGTCAAATTTCATATTGATAATAATATCTAACATTATTTATTCTATGAACATCTCTTATCTTAAAAAATTCCAATGCTAGTATTCATTATTTGTTTCATAAGCATGCTTATTTCAAGTTTATATAAATTTTTTTTTATTGTAACAACTAATTAAAATGTTTATTATTATATGAGTATTTATTTATAAATAAAGCTTCTATCATATATAAATTTAAAATAATTAATGATTTACTCTATAATATTGATCAATAACTTAATATCAATGATAGTTTACAAGAATATGCAAATAAGCTTTATAATAAAGATCTTTTTTTGAGAATCTTTTAACTTTAACTAATTTTATATAATTAACTAGCCAATAATATCTCTCTATTTATTGTGATTTAATTGGCTGAAATCTATCACATGAATAAGCATAATTTTTATCTTTGAACTCAAATAGAAGCTACTCTCTCTTTTTGGCCTATAAAAATTAAAAAAATTTTGGTTGCTTCTATTCAGTAATATATGATATACTAATAAAATCTAAAAAACATAATTTAAAAAGTGTGATGACCTAGTGAAATAGTCAGATTATTAATTTTCAAGTAGTATGTTGAGTGTTCAAATTCTATTGACAGTAAAAATTTGGATAATTACCTATATAATATTCGTATTATAGCAACTGTTATTAATAATTAGATTAGAATATTTGTAATAGCAATCATACTAGCATGACTGGCAGGTTATGAAGCATTTGTATAACTTGTTATACAAAGAAATACAAACTAATAAATTAGACAGTACAAATACTAAATAAGTTCTTGTGACTATATATTTTATTTATTTTTTGTTAAAGACTATACTTTGTGATAATACTTTATTGACTTTTATTAGATTAGTTATTACAACTATTTTTACAGAGATGAGAGTACAACTAGTTATATATGCAACTTTTAGTTGCCTATTTAAGTAGTCCATTTTAAGGTTCTATACTAGATGGCATACTTATAATTTATTAGAAGATTATTTATTTAAACCTTCTGATTATCTGCTCTGTCATGATGTAATCTTAACTAACCTCTTGTATATACCTAACTAATATATCGTCTAAGCAGTATAGTACTTATTCTTTTTGTACTAGTTCCTAGGCTGTTACATATTTCAAAGTATATTACTTGCCAGTAAGATGCAAGTAGTCTCCTATTATTAACTATCTATTTACTTTTAGAACACTAACAAAAATTATTCTTATAGAGTTTATTTAAACCCTGATGCTAACTTCATAGCATATTCTTAGTACTTTTAGTATACCTCTGCTTTGACTTTAAACTCCCAATCTAGATAGTTTGAAAGGACTATAACTTGTCCTTAATATATTGAAACTGGTCCAATATCCTTTTTCTTTAGTCCAAAATCCAGCAGCCTAGTTGGTAATATCTCTTATCTGAGGTTCTTGTCTGTTTGATTCCTCCATATTGATATCTATTTTCTAAATTTAGCCTTTACAGTAGTATCATTAAAGATCTATGTTACCTCTCTGCTTGAAATTTCTAAGTGAGCTCTGGCTTAGTTTTACAGATTTACACAGCCCAAAAACTTATTTTAGGTTTGCACCATCTGATACCAATTTGCATTTCTTTGTATAACAGATTATACAGATGCCTTAGACCTGCTAATCATGCTGATGAAACCATAGTTATAGGCAAGAATACAGAAAAGTTTATATATATATATATAGATATGAATAAAATAGAATTTTTGATATAAAAAAATATAAAATAGAATTTTTAAGAATTGAGTATAATCACATGATTTATATTAATTTTGATTAGTTATATATCATGTGATACTGCTTCAGTTTTAAAAATTTTATTGTAAATTCACTTAAGAAAATAATAATTTCATAAATATGTAATTATTATTATTACTAGCTAAAATAAACTAAAATGTATATCAATATTACTAATTATCTTAATCGATTTTATTTAAAGCAAGTTTTTTAAAGAAATACTTTGATAGAGAAAATTATAAATCTTAAACAAGTATTTTTTTAAAAATGAACTGATTTTGTGCATAAAAGTTTAATAACATTTTTTTTAAATATTGAATTAAATACTTTATTTGGATAAATTAAATATAAATACCTTTATTATAAAGCCTAATTAAGAGATTAAGAGTAATTCTTTTAACTTTATTGTCTTTTACAATGCTACTTAAATTAGACAATAACTAATGTTGTACAAGTAGCTAGTTGTAC
>CAJVQA010009544.1:0-12023 GCA_910591915.1 Cetraspora pellucida | reverse complement strand
TAGATTGCAGATAAATTAGTCTGAGCTTCTATTCTTTCTATAATATTTTAAAAGCAGAATTGTACTTTATGTAAAATTCCAATTAAATATTTAATAAAGATAAAGGCATGGCCTCACCATTAACATTAAAAAAAAATAATTATTTTGATGTTTATTAATCTTTTATATATGTTTACTGTTCTAAGCTTTCAAGATAGTTATTTTATTTTTTATTTTTTATTTTTTTAGATTTTAAACTAAACGTTTCTTATAAAATAAGTTTAATGTTAATGAAAATTTTAACTAGTAATATATTTTTTATCATTTACATTTATAAAATTATATAAAAATGATTTTCATGTACTTTAAATGTTGAGGTTAAAATTTAACAGGATCCAAACTTGTTTATGTAATGAATTTGCTAACTACGAGTACATTTAGAAAACTAAATTAAATTATATCATTTAGATGAAATCATATAACTATAACGAAATTTAAGTACTAACGAAATTAATACGTAGAATAAAATTTATTACTGAATACTTATTCCACTAAGACGTAGTTTTTTAATTAATAAACTTTTTTACAACTAAAATTTGAAAGAAATTAAATTTAATCTTGTATACAGTAGCGGTAGCCTATAAAAATAGTTTTTTTTTACATTACCAATTTGTTTGTGCTAAATTATTTTTTTTAGACTATAGTAATTAATACAGTATATTGCATTATATATTTCATCCTATTAAGGGTAATATTATAATAATAATTCTATATCAAACTATATAGAAATAAAAATAACTAAATTTAACTAAATTTATACGTATAGTTTAGATATTATTTACATGGTTAGAAATATGTATTTTTTTTTAAAAAAAAAAGGGAGAAGGAAAAAAATTATTTAAAATTTTTTATAACACACCGTATATACAATCTCACACAAAAATGACGTCCGAGTTACATCACGCCAATGCAGTCCGATGTACAGTAATTCATCGAAGTTGCCTGAGTTTCTAAACATATGTATTGAAATCCAACTAGATAGAAGAATATAATCTAATTTTTTTAGAACTATGCTATAGTTCTAAGATAATCCGAATTTTATTATTACGTTCTTTTTACACGCTATAACTAAATGAATAACGTTCTTATGAAATTACTTATGTACTTTTGACTTACGTAAATGTTTTACTTGAAGTATCGAAAGCATCAAAACTATCAGTTGATTAAACTGATTGATTCATAGTGCTTTCTTCAGGAGATTTATTGAAGCATTGTCCGATTTTGTGTTTCCCACAATTTCTCACAAATATATTTAGTTTTTACGAACAAAGGGGATAAAGATTTTAGTCACACCAGGTTTACGATGGCTTGCTGCAGCAGCACGAATAGGATTTTTATTCGCGGCAGTTCTTGATTTTGAGATTGTCGATGGCTTGTTCAAAGAATTATTATTAGAAACTTTACGTGGCTTCCTGCCTTCAGGAGCGTCTATGACATTTCTCTTTTTGCTTTCATTTGTGTGTTTGGCAGCATTTTTTTCGGAAATCCTATTCTTTTTTTCTTCCACTAGCCCATTTTCCTTTAAATAGTCAAGATATACACGATTCTCCACTTTAAATCTCTTGCTCGCAACACGTTGAAGTTCATTATAAGGCTTATAATTTTAATAAATCAAATTGATAAGTAATTTTGGCAAATAATTATAACAAATAAGTTTGAAGCAAATTAAGATGCACCTCTTTATCCTCTTCGCTTAATGAGTTCCAGCGTTGTGCTACGATTTTTATACATTCTCTCCACGGAAGACCAATTAACACGGAATCTCGATTATCGAACATTTCTTTACGAAAATAACCAAATGAACCTAAAGGCCGTTGTGGTTTAGCAGGAGCAGGTTTTGGTACAGGTGCAGCAAATTTTCTTGCCGCTTTCATCGACGTTTTACTCAATCCATTTTGTTGTAACATACTACTGTGATCAGAATTTATAGAAGAAACGACGGTGTTTTTTCCTTTTTGGACGATTGGATTTGCCAACTTTCTGGTTGAGTAACGTCCTTTTGGTTTATGGGAATCTTGATTTTCGATTATTGAAGGTGTAGTAGACAATTTTACATGTTTATAAGAAATCGAATCATCATCTGAGGACTCTTCAGTGTTATGCTGACTAATTTGATCTCGATCGTCAACTGAATATGCTTGCATATTTTCAGATTCATCGCTCGAAACGATATCTTTCCTCTTTTTAGTATGTGGACGAGCTCTCTTTCGAATGATCCTGCTTTCTGTTTCATGGTGTTCGATAATAAATTTCCTAGGTTGTGTGGATTTTCGTTTGTTTGAAAAAACTGTAGTGGAAGAGTTTTCATGATTTGTCAGTTCTATAGTTTTATTTTTTTCAGATTGAGTATGGTCATCATGATGCGTAGACATTGTTGAAAGCTCTTCTTGCTTATCAATTCCTTTTTCATCTATGTGAACTTGATCATTATTACCCTGATTATTTAGATGATTTATATTATTTTTCCATAAGTCATTTGATTCCCGAGTATAATTTATTTCTTTGTTTGCATTTGTTTCATTGGCAACGGTTGAAGGAGGAGAAACAAAACTATAGGATTCATCCATCTTTCGTTCTTTATGTTCATTAGAAAGTTGGATCTCCATGTTAACACTACCGAATACTTCATTAATAGAAGAACCGTTCATTATTAAACGTAACTGTGGAGGCATTACATCACAAAGAGCCTTAAGAGAAGTTTCTGCTCGTTTAACATCATTATCAACAACTTTGCGAATAATCTGATGTTTATATAAATTTTGGTGACACATTCCAAAGTTAATTTTGATGATAATTAAAAATTTTTTGAATTATTTTTAATTTTGAAATCATAAACATTTTTTAAATTTCTTAGAAATTTGTCCTAAATCTTACCGCACTAAATTTCATTTTAGATTCTTCAATTGTCGATTTTGATGTGTTAATTTCATTAATAACCATATTATCAGTATGTTCATTAATTGAATTACCACCATCACTCCCAGAATATAAATGACCAGTTTTTAAAGACTTATTTAATGCCATATTTACTCGGTAAAAAAGATAATTAACAAATAACTAAAAAAAAAAAGAAAAAAAAAAATTAGAATAAGATTTGAAAGTGTAATATATTTAAGAAATGATTGAAGCTTGAGAGATGTTTAGTCATGCTTCTATTGTATATATATGAATTATTTTACACTTGGGCAATACCCGTACACGCAATGTGATTCATCAATTATGTAAATCAATGTTAAACAAATGTACATCTTTCTTAATGAGGTTAAATAAGTTGGTCCTTTTTTTTTCGTCAGGCGCAAAAAAATTTTTTAGGGAACAATAAGTCCTAAACGACTAATGGTTCAGGAGGGTAGTTACCTGAATTTAAGCTCGTAAAAAAAAAAAAATCCAGAAAAAAATCAAAGTTATACAAGGAAATTCAAACTTTATAGATTCAGAGGTGTAACAACATTAAAATGACTGATGTATAACTTGAATACCGATACACGATCTAATTTTTGAGGGGTTCATATTTCTTGGCATTATAACGCATCACAGTTTTACAAATTTGCGAACCTTGGTTCTTCCACGTTTAGGAACACAATCACACATCAAGTAAAATGCTAACTGGTACGTGTAAAATAATCATTAATCGAGAGAAATACAAGAATATCCTGCTGCAATTTTTGGGACCTTTCAAGTTACAACTTTGACGATCTATCACCCGAATTGTCTCGTAAGTCGGAATGGTACAAAATATACATACTATTGCTATTCAGCCACAAGAATAATTTTTGATTCTATTCTCTTGTCTGTTTTTTCAGTTTTTATAAAAACTTGCAATGGACAATATATATCGATGCAATAATTTATATTATCCACTGGAGTTTGTGAATGTCGGTTACTTTTGTAAATAGTCTTGAAAATCTAAACTTGTTAACTACAAAGGTATATGCATTTGTTTAACAGATTAATTCAGTAATGTATGAAATTATTACGCATAAATGTCAAGAAATCATAAGGCAATTATTGGGATGAGAACTTATTTACGAATCGTGCGTTCATATCCATATATACGTAAGTACGTACGTAACTTATTTCTAGAAATACAGAAATATAAATACACAGTTTAATTGTATTTACTGTATATATTTATGTTGTACCTGAATAAATAAATTTTCATTTGAAAAGTTACTGCAAATCTGTACATTTATACGTATTCAATTTTAAGATTGGATACTTAAATATTTTAGACTTGTAAGTGGTCATAATAGAATATTTTATGACGCGATTGGTATTAACATGACCCTTTTAGTAAGTTATACATAGTTCTCGAAATTAAAAGTATTGTCTTATAATATTTCTTGTAAGGTCTATATAAGCCTCGGTCCGTAATGAAAGTCATGAAGTTTTAGAAAGGTCAACTTGTTGATTATATATGAATATTTTTGTATCGCAAAAAAAAATATCTATTCTTTACAAGCCAATTTATTAATCAGGATCAATCAGTCAGTTGTAACTTGCTGCCCAAACCCCTAACCATTATAGTTTGGGTTTATCCACGCCCAAATTCCAACTCTGTCCAAACTAATGTCTCAAAAACTTTATTAATAATCTTTATTTAAACAAACGATACGTTCTTATAGCTATTATAAAATATTTCAAAATATCAGAACCATTTTTTTGATTATATTTATTGGGTTTGGGATTTGTCCGGGTTTTGCTAGTAAGTATAATCAGTGGGAAAAAATTGTCTGTAATTAATCATTTACATAACAATATAAATGTTTGAAACAGAATCCTCGCTAAAATTATTCATAAAGCACTATCGTAAAGCATTATTTAAGGTATTTACACCTATGCTATAATATTGTATAGCAAATAATTATAACGATTTCATTATTTCTAATGCTATAATAAAAAAAATTACTAAATTAAAAAACTCTTCCGAATTAATAATTGTTTGGGATTATGTTGAAAATTTGAGGCCTTTTTTTAAATTTATATATGGGGCAAGTTAGTAGGAAAGAGACAAAATTTTCTAAGTAAAAGTTTTCTTGACTTTAAGTTTAAAATTATTTTATTAAATTTAATAAATTTTTTTTTATTTTAATTCTATATAATTTCAGGATTAAAAAAAATTTTTTTTTAGCAAATTTGATTAAATAGTTGTTGAATTATTTAATTTAAAAATTAAAAAAAAATTTATTAAAAATGGATTATTTTTTTACTAACTTTCTTTCATATACTTTTTTTATTAATTTTTTTTTTGGTATTGAGGTCTTGCTTATATCTTTATTGATAGTTTAAAAGTTGGTAGTTACATGGAGCTGTTATGTATAAAAAGTAATTTTTTATATAAATATTATGATTAAAATCAACATTTGCAATCAAGACTAGGCCATTTAACTGTTAACTATATAATTATGTTCTAAGTACAAATAAAAGAAAAATTACATTTAAGAATAAAAGCTTAGACATATTTATCTGTGATCTAAATCTACTAAAATGATCAAAACTTACCTAGATTTGTAAGTTTAGAATATAATTATAAAAAATATTATATTTGATCCAAAGAATGGTCCAGATGTGGATTTTACAGATAGTATAACCAGTAGGTAGACAGGTATTAGAGTTGAAGTGTAGTTGGTCAGATAGTCCACATAGACAAGAATAAGTATAATTTTTGTGATTAGAGTTTCTTTTGTTATTTTGATTTGATTGAAATAAGGATCTGGCATAAGGTAGTTTAAGTTCTTGTTGTTGTTTCTAGTTAACAAAGTTTATACAATATGGTTTTCATATTTGTTCATAAGAAAGTTCATTAACTTTAAGCAGAATAATAATAATTGTTTGTAAGACTAGTTTGTATAAGATGTTAAAGTTTTGTATAATTTCAATTAGAAATTTAAAGATAAGTCTTTTGAGTGTAATATCAAAATAATGTTAATTGGTTTGAAGAGGTATAGGATAAAAGGCATAATAGTTACTGATTTTATGAATAAGTTCTTCTTGTTAGTCTATAGATAAATCAAGATCTGTGTGATTAATGTATTCGAATATGCTGGTTTGAATAATATTGAAGATAAGTGATGGGTTTGAGCATATATACCAATAGGTTGGGAAATCAGCAAGATTGCAGTTAAAACAGTTAGTATTGTAAAATGTGTATAGATAAGTTTTATGAAAGTGAAAGTAGATAGGAAGTTCATTTAATAAGATTTTAATTTTGAAAGATTTAAGGTAGTTGAGTTTAAAGTTAGTGATATTATAAGTTGATTTTTGGTTATGGTTAAAAAATAACCAAGTTAATCTCTAATCAATTTGAGAAACCAAGACTTCCTATTCTGTATTACATTTTTGGAAATACTACATTGCTAGAATGTAGGCTCTGCTGATATTTTTGATAAAGCTTCTAATTGGATGTTCAATAAAATGTTGATTCCAAAAAATTATATAATATGGATTATAAATACTTGTGTAATTAAAGTGTAATGTAGGTGATAAATTATGTTGTTTTGCTAATGAGTCAGCTAAATTATTAAGGATGTTATCAGAGTGGACTTGTACTTTGTAAAAGTTAATCTAGTGGTTATAGGATTTAATAATATTGAGCAGAGTATGTTATATAGGCCATGAGCTGAATTTGAAGAGCTTGTTAAGATTTAAAAGAGTGGTGCATATTTTTGAATATTTAGTAATTATAGACTGAGAATCAGTAAAGATATTGATTATTGAGTTATGAGAGGTAATTGAAACAGCTAAAAGAATTGACATTAGTTCAGCTTTGTAAGAAGATGGTCAGTAATGAATGTTAGCTAAGAATTTGTGAATTATTTGGTTGGAATTATTAACTTGTATCTATCCAATACCCATTGTACATTGGTCTGTACTAATGTCAATTACAGAACCATTAGTATAGAAGTTAAATGTATTTTGTGCTGTATTGGTAACAGAATATTGTTCAAGTATATGTGTAGCTTCTTCTTGCTTAAAAATTTCTAATGTAAGAGAGTCAGAGATATAAATAGTAGGGACAGAAGGTAGAAATAATAGATGTTTAATTGCAGTTGAATGAATCAGATTAATATAGATTGTAATAAAGTTAAGAGTATTAGAAGAAACTCTTCCAAGAAATTGGGTAGAAATTATTGATGATACATTAATTTACAGCGATTTGCAACTCTATGAGAGTTGAGGTAGCAACCTGTACAAGCTTAGTATTGAATTGATAGAAGAGGATAATAAGTAGAGAGTTCTGTATTAATATTTGTTTTCCAGTATGTAATAGAGATTTGGTTGTTATTTTTAAAATGTCTGCGAATTTTGCCAATAATAATATCATTATTATTGTATATTAGAAGCCAGGGTTTAAGTTTTTTAGAGATATGTTGAGAATTGTAAGCAAAAGAGTTGTGTTCAGTTTGTTGATATTGTGGGAGTAGTGTTCTAGAGCTGTTGTTAGTTGTTACAGTGTTTTCTAAATATGTAAACCAAGATGGCTTATGTTCTTTGAATAGCTGTACTAAGCGAGGTAAGAGATGATTTCATTGAAGTAGTGTAGTATTATCTGCAATGCACAGTTGTTCAAGATAGAAGATATTAAGTTTTCTAAGTTGTTTTTTGAAGGTAGTATATTGGGGATAAGAGGACATAATTGGTTCAAGTAATTGAAGGTTGTATTGTATAGTATTGGGCCAAGATACATTATTATTAGCTGTTATAGACATATTAATGTATATAAAGAATTGAATAATTTTAAAGTTTAAAGTATATCTGTTAGGTTCATCAATATTAGGTTGGGGATGTTGTAGTATGTTTGTAGTTGACCAGAGATTATTTTGTAATTGTTGTAGTCGAATGCATGTAGAAGTTCCTAGTAAATCAGGGTTATTAATTCATAATATAAAGTTCGATATATGATATTGAAGCTGAATATCCCAGATATTGTGTATATTATATAAGAATGGGTTAAGTATGGTGCTGTTTGAGATAGAACAAGCTAAATGAGATTTATGTTTGGCTACAGTTAAATATTTGGCTAGAATTTTGTTGCATATAGAATGAGGAAGGACTATATTGTGTATTTGGTATTCTAGAGTATAAATAATAACTGTGTTAATAATATAAATTATTTGTTTATCTGTGATTTTTTGGTACTAGCAATGTTTATGAGTTGAAATGATTCATCTTGAATTAGTTTAATTTGTGAAGATTGTTTGTTGTTAAGTATAAATCAGCAGTCAAGAAATTTGAAAGGTTGGTTGGCTGGAATAGATGTAAGTGTGAAATTAAAAAATTGAGTAATAGTTTGGGGTTGATTTGATATAAAAATAGATTTGAAAGAGTTAATTTGAATATTGGCTATTTGGTAAAAGGATGTTGTAGTTTGAAGTGTTTTTTTGAGTTCTAATTTAGATTAGGATATCCAAAGTGTATCATCCATGTAGGTTAGAGCAGAAGTAGATATATTGAGACTTTGAGTTTTAAGTGGAGAGAGGCTAGTTGGTCATGTTGTAGATAATGTATAACCTTTATGGTGTGATGCAACTTTGTGGATAAGTGAGTTATAATATATCTGCCAAAAAAGAGAATAGTAGTTTTACCTTAGTCTATTTCATTTTTAACTGAATAAAAATTAGTAAGGCCAAAGTTTGTAATTACTCTGTTTTGGTAGTCTGTAAGTAAATTAATAAGTATATTAATTAGTTTGGATGGCATATTGATATGGTTAAGAGCTTTTTCAAATAGGTTTAAATTAACTAAATCATAAACTTTGCTCATGTTCTAAGATATAAGCCAAAGTTCCTTGAGATTGCAACATGCATCTTCAATGATATTGTTAAGTATATGAATAGGAATAGGAGTACTATTGCCTAGAAAGGCAATATAGTTGTAGGGTAAAAGTATTTTGAATTTTGTAAAAGTATTGTTTAAGTGATTTGTAAGTAGTTTGGTGTATAGTTTTTTAGTATGTACAAGGATGCTAATAGGTCTTGTGTTAGTAAGATTACTATCAAAGATTGGTTTTTTGGAGATTAGAAAGATTCTACCTTCTTTCCACTGTTTTGGTATATGGTTTGTATAAATACATCTATTAAAAAGAGTGATAATTGCTTGGAGAAATGGTGAGCCTGCATGTTTGAGCATTTCATAGCTAATGCCTAAAGGGCTACAAGCTTTATTGTTTGGAAGTTAAGCTAATGTTGAATTGACTTCATCAGTAGAGTTTATATCTGGTTTGGAGTTGTATTCATTTTGTTAGTCAAATTCATATATTTGTTGGTTAATATGTCAATATGATATCCATTGATCAAAGTGTTATTGAATATAAAGTTTAATATTAGATGCATCAGTAATAAGATCATTGTCTGTTCTAATATTGTCAAATTTGACAGGATCTTTGTGTTGGTTAAGAATACTATTGATCATTGAGGTAGGGTTTGTTTGTAATTTATTAAATCTTTTAATAATATTGTTATCAATTTGTTGTTTGATCTTTTTAATAATTTCTATATTACGAGTATAGTATAATGTTTTTCATTCATTTTTGGCTAAGCCTAACTAGTCTATTAATAGATTATGTTCAGCTGGTAGTAATGAAATAATGAGATTATAAGATGTATTAATATAGATAATAAGTTGGTTATGATAAGATGAAATAGGTGTTGAGTGTTGAAGTGCATATTTAGTTTGTTGAATAATATTGCTAAGTTTTTGAGATAGTGATGTAATTTTGAAGCTTTTGTAGAAAAAATGTGTTAGAAATTTATAATTATTGATTTTTTGTTAGGAATGTGTTGAAAAGCTGCAGTTATAATACTGTTTTGAATTTTGTGTTATGTAAATTCTAAGAATTCTGAGGTTTGTATATTGAGTAGTATTTGATTAGTAGTTAAGTTTAATATTACTTGGTCTGAAAAAAGTTGTTATTGTTTATTATTTATGTTTTTGTATAAGAATGTTCTGCGTTAAGTTTTGGTTGAATAACAAGATTTGCCTAGATATGCATAGGGAAAAGACCAATTGGAAATGAGAATTTTATAGTTACTTTGAGTACTAGTATTAAAGTCTTCAACAGTAAAGGAATTAAAGTAATGAAGAAGAGATTGGTTAGCCCAAATATATTCAATGCTACTACTATATCTGCTGCTTTGCCAAGTAGGTGTAGAGGATTGTGTGTGACTAGCTAAGTTATATAAATTATTATATTGAAGGAAGTGAAGTAGTTTGTATTTAATTGAAGAGAATTGGGTAAATTAATCAGATGCATTAAAGTCACCTAAGATGATAGATTGTATGTTTAAAGTGATAGTTTATTGAATCTATTGAATAATAGTATTCTGTACTAATAGTCTAAGTTGGGAGTTATCATATGATAAATAAATTGAAATTATTTTAAACTTGAAGTCATGTTTAAAGAAAAGGTTCACTATGATGGCATATCCAGAAAAGAGTAGGATTTTATGAATGTGGTATTTAATAGACTTATGAATCATAATAGCTATGCCAGCTTTTGGATTATCAGTACAGGATCAGAGATAAGTAAAATATTTAGATTTGTGTAATTTGGTTATGGTGTTATTTGCAGTGATTTTAGTTTCTGTAATGCTAATAATTTTGAGATTGTTAGAAAGACAAAAGTCTTCACAGATTTGTTGTTTTAGGTCTTTATTATGGCCTTATACATTATGTATATAAATTGATAGTTCAAGTAGTTTGGGGTTTGTTTGTATTGAATAATTAGAGGAAGGTAAATATAAACTGTGATGTTCTGGAAGTTCTGGTCTTTGGGATAGGTAAGAGGTAGAGAAAAACTAATGGTTTGAAGATGCTAGTATAGAAAAGGCTGGTATTGATGTATTTGATTTAGTTGATTATTTGGATAGTGCCAAATAGTTTGGACTAGTAAGATGAAATAATTAGATAAGAGTTTTGGTTCAGATTGAAGGTAAACATAAGCTGTATTATGATTATTTTTAATAGAGATAGTTAATATTTAGCTATATAAGTTATCAGGAGAGTAGCCAAAGCTGTGGATATGTTATAAAAAAGTAATAATAGTTTGAGAATAAGGAAGTAATATGTGGTTGTAAAATAAAATTTTGTTATAGCAGATATTAAATTGAATGTTGATTAGCTATGGTAGTTTCATCATAGCCATCTAAAATAGTTCTTAATAATTAAGGATAAGTGTTGTCTAATTCATTATCCTTTATGATTAAATTAGTATCTAATGTATTATTGTTTATTGGAGAGAATTTAAAAGGTATAAGTATAGATAGATAATAGGTATAACCTTATAGATATAGAAAGAAATAATCAGATAAGGGTTGAGATACATGTGGTGGGTATATATAGCATTCACTATAATCAAGTTTGATTGCTAATTTTAGTGCATAGTTGAAATTATTATATTGTGTAAAGTTGTATTGATAGATGTATGTAAAAAATGAATTGAGTGTTTGTAGATATGAAAGTAGAGGTAGGTTTAGACATGCTAGCCATTGGTTATAGCATGAGTCTGGATCATATAATATATTATGAATTGGTTCTTGCAGTGCTTTCTTGATGTTTGATGATGAAATGAGATTCAAGGAAATAGAAGATCCTTCTGTAAATTCACTTATCATATGCTCAGCTCTTACAGCTGCGAAGAATGCCATAGCCTGCTCTTTATATTGAGTCTGGCCATTATTAACTTGGTTCTTCATATATAAAAAAAAATATCTATAAATACTATGTTATATAATTTATTACAAAAAAAAAATTTATATCTCTTATAAATTATTTTTTTAATTATTTTAGTATATTATTAAAGTATAATAAAAATAGAAAGTCTATTAACAATTTTAAAAATTTATTCCATGATCTTATTATTAAAATTTTCTTGTTTTTAATGCAATATAATTTATTTACTTTTACAAATTTCTATGTACTGAATTATTATAACATATATTATAACAAATTTTGCTTTACATATTATTTATATTATTGTCAACTAT
>CAJVQA010009543.1:0-12023 GCA_910591915.1 Cetraspora pellucida | reverse complement strand
TTGTTAAGTTTTCTAAAATAAAATGCCTTCTGACTTAGTTATAATATAGTAACAAGTAAGGTTACAAAAAGTGTTCACTGTCTAAGATTACTCTAGTTACCTATTATCTTAAAAGAAGTATATATATGATAATAATATATACTTATATAGTATCTAAGCAATATATATTTTCTTTTTTTAAACTTGTACATAGGCTGTTTGTTATTTATTTTTTTTAGAGTATATTATTTGATAATAAACTTTAGAAGGCCTTTTTATTAACTAACTTATTTACTTTATAGTCTTATTAATAGAGCTATGTTTTTATAAAATTATTTTTAGTATATTTGTTTTATTTTCAGATTCTTAATCTAAATAATTTAAAAAACTGTAATCTGTCTTTAATATATTAAGTTTAGTCTAATATTTTTTTTTGCTAATCTGAATCTGATAGTCTAATTGATAGTACTTTTATTTAAAAGTTCTTGCTTTTTTATATTAATATCTATTTTCTAGATTTAGCTTTATAGCTATATTATCAAAAGTTTGTATTATTTCTTTACTTGAGTCTTTTCAAATAAACATTTATTTTTTTAATTTTATAGATTTATATGATTATAAAAACTTTTATAACTTGCTAATTATGTTAATATAACTATTGTTACAGATATCTTATTCTAATTTATTAAAAGAAAACAGTTAACATAATACAGATAATTATTAAAATTTTTATTATTAATGAGTTTTAAATTTTTAATTTGTTATTTAAAGAGATAATTACTTATTTACTTTATTAAATTGTTATATCCTATAATGAAATTTAAAAAATTATATCTGTATTATAATAAACTGTCTTTTAAAAATTCATTGAATTAGTATATTTATAATTTTAGATATATTAGTTTAAATAAAAGCTCAAAATATTTATATAAAATATAAGATTATATAAATATAAAAAAATGTTTATTAGTATTATAAAAAACTTTAATATAAATTACAATAAGTTTATTAAGTATAAAAGATCAAAAAACTAAAAAAACAAAATTTTATATTTAAAATATTTTAAGTAAAAAAATAATATAAACTTTTGAGTTTATAAATCTTTTTAAAAAGTTAAACAGATAAACCAAATAATAAATATATATAGAAGAATATATAACTAATCAAGTTATTAAAACTTACTAAAAAAAAGATATAAAAATATACTAAAAAGTTTAGTTATAGATCTACTAGACTATTTAAATTGATAATTTGGAAAATTTTATTAGTTTTTAGTAAAGAATAATAAAAAAGATATTAAAAAAATAGATATTAAAATTTTAATAAACTTTATAAAAGAGATGTGGTGACTTAGTGAAGTGATTAGGTTGTCAATCTTCCAAGTGGTAGGTTGGATGTTCAAATTCTATTAATAGTGAAATTTGGATAATCACCTATGTAATATTCATATTATAGCAATTGTTACTAATGATTGGGTTAGAATACCTGTAATAGTGGTCATATCAGCATAACTGACAAGTTATAAGACATCTGTGCAATGTTGAAGTTATATGAAGAAATGCAAACTAACAAATTAGGCAGTGCAAACACTAGTAAGTTCTTGTGGCCATATAAATCTATTGAAATTGGATAACAAGAAGTTCATTTAGAAAGACTTGAGTAAAAAAGTAGCTGGATCTTCAACAGTTCTACTGTAAAGGCTAGCTTAGTGAAATGAATATCAAGGTCTAGTACCTGATCATAATAGCCAGACAGGCAAGAACCTCTGGATTGGAAGTCTTGAAGGTACTACCAACCAGGCCATCAAAATGAACTGAAGGAAAAGAATATTGGGCTGACTTGATATATTAATGAACTGGTTGTAGTCCTATATAGGCTATCTGAATTGGAAGTTTGATAAAAAGACAGAAGAAAAGGCAGGAGTATACTAAAGTACTGGGTTATACTGTGAAGTAAATGTTGAAGTCTAAGTGAACTCTACAAAGACATAGCAATTTAATGGTTAGTTCTAACTGCAAGTGTTAGTTCTGCTATAGTAATATCTAGATTAGCTATAAAAATAAGTACAAAAGGCTCTAAAGGGTTTACTTTAAGAATAAATTAGTCCTAAGGTTGAAAAAATAATCTAGACATCTGGATATAACCTAGTGAGTTAATACAGATTACAGATTCAGAGGGTTTAAAGTAGAACATCCAAGCAGGAGTGTAAGTATGACAATTAGTAGGGAACCTTTAGGCAGACTCTTTAAATAAGTAATATAGAAAAGTTATATATGTAGCCAATTGTATGCTTTTCTATAATAGTTTATTGAACCACAATACTAATAAGTGATTAATAAAAGTCAAAAGACCAAAGAGGTTACCTTAATACTAAAAAAAAAATAATAATAAACTTTATAAAAGAATCCAAATAAAGAAATAGCACAGATCTTTAATAATACTACTATAAAAACTAGTTTTATAAAACAGATACCAATATTAAAATATATCTAAACAGGCAAGAATCTTTGAATTAGGAGTTCTAGAAATACTACCAACTAGACTGCTAGAATAAACTAAAAAAAAAGAATATCAAGCCAACCTGATATATTAATAAATGTTATAGTTTTATTAGACTATCTGAATTGAAAGTCTGGAAAACAAGCAGAAGTATACTAAAGTATTTTGAATATACTGTGATGTAAATGCTAAAGTTTGAGTAAACTTTACAAGAACATAATAGTTTACTAACTAGTTCTAACTGTAAGTGTTGGTTCTGTTATAGTAATACTAGGTCAGTTGTAAAAATAAATACAGAAGGCTTTAAAAGGTTCATCTTAAGAATAAAATAGTCTTAAAGTTGTAACAATAATCTGGACAAAATCTAGTAATATTAACAGAGATGCAGGTTTAAAGAATTTAAAATAGAACATTCAAGCAAGAGTGTTAAATATAACAATTGGAAGAAACTTTTAGGCAAACTTCTTAAATAAATAATATAGAAAAGTAATATATATAACCAATTGTATATTTTTTTTTTAGCAGTTTATAAAATTATATTACTAAATAGTTATTAATAAAAGTCAAAAAACCAAAAAGATCATTTTAAAAAAAATAAAAAATAAAAAATAAACTTTATAAAAGTAATAAAACTAAGTTAGTTGTATATAAAATATAAAAAACTTTAATAAGTTTTTTGTTAAAAATAAAATAATTCTAAGAGTTTTGATAAATATTAAACCTTTAAATAAATTAATCTTGAAAATATAGGGTGTGGTGACTTAGTGAAGTAAATAAGTTGTCATATCCCAAGTAGTAGGTTGTAAGTTCAAAACCTACTAACAGCAAAATTTGAATAATTACCTATATAATATATAAACAGTATTATAGTGACAGCATTTTGTTGATTAGTTGGAATAGGATATCTGTAACTATAGTTGCATTAGCATGACTGGCAAGTCTGTGGCATCTGTATAACCTATTATACAGAGGAATACAAACCAGTACTAGGCAGTGCAAACCTAAAAATAAGTTCTTGAGCCATGTAAATCTGTAGAACTGGGAAGCTAGAGCCCACTTGGAAATTCTGAGCAGAGAGGTAACATGGATCTTTAACAGTACTACTGTAAAGGCTAGATCTAGGAAATAAATATCAATATGAGGGATTTGAGCAGGCAAGAACCTCAAGTGAGGGGTACCACCAACCAGGTTGCTGGATTTCAGATCAGAAGAAAAGGATATTAGGCCAGCCTCAATATACCAAGAACAGGTTACAGTCCTTCTAGGCTATCTGAATTAAGAGTCTAAGTTCAAAGCAGAGATATACTAAAAGTACTAGGAATATGCTGTGAAGTTAGTACTGGGGTTTGGATGAACACTATAAGAGTAGTCCATGTTAGTGTTCTAAAAGTAGGTAGATAGTTAACAATGAGGGGCTTCCTAGCAGATGATGTACTTTGAAATATGTAATAGCCTAAAAACTAGTACAAAAAGAATAGGTAACCATACTGCTCAAATAGTATACTAGTTAGGTATATATAGGAGGTAAGTTAGGGATTCTAATATAACAGAGCAGATAATCAAAAGATTTAAATGAATATTCTTCTAGTAGGTTATAGATATGGCATCTAGTGTAGAACCTTAGAGCAGACTACTTAAATAGGCAACTAAAAGTTGCATGTGTGATTAGCTATACTCTTATTTCTATAAAAATAGTTGTAATAGCTAATCTAATATAAAGTCAATAAAGTATTATTACAAGTATAGTCTTTAACAAAAAAAAAAAAAAAAAATCTTGAAAATATTTTGTAATACAAAGTAAAGATTTGCAAATTGCCTATTTTTGAGATCTGGTCTAGGCTGCATTAGAGTTAAAATTTTTTTGCTAGCCTGACTTGGTTTGTATATAATTAAATTTTTCTTCAGTCTAGCCTAGCCTGACCTGATTTGCAAATTTTTGTATATAATTTTGCAAAATTTTAGGCCTAGCCTGGCTTGCAAATATAAAATTTTGCTTCAAACTCAGCCTAGTCTACAAAAATTTGCAGATTAGGCCAGGCTAGGCCAGGTCAGACTGCAAAACCCAATGTTGGTCTCTAATACAAAGTAAATTATATATATAGAAGATTAAATAAACAAATCTTATTGTTAATTTGCAAATATACATGTCATAAAAATAGGGGTTTAAAAAAAGATTATTTTATCTTTATTAGAGTAAATTAAATTTTTTTTTTTTTTATTATAAAGATATCAACTATTTCATACTATTTACTCAAACTAATATTCAAATACTAATTGTTTTTACTATAATCTAGCTAACTCTTACTCTTACTAGCATATTTGTGCTAATACACTTTTGCTTAACCAAATTATTCAAACATTTACCAATCAAATCATCTTTAGCAAATTACCTGATCTTGATACTTACCAAAAAAATAATCTAATTCATAATATCCTTTATTACTCAGCTCTTAATTCTTTATACATCTTATCTAACACATTTTATTCTAATCTTACTTTTAAAAGACTTATTTAAAATTATTCATATCAATAGTTCAAAACTTTGACATATCATACAAAACTACCTCTCAAGTTATTATCAATATTCTTCTCAATATTAATAAACAATTATTTGAACAATTATGGAAAACATATTGCATTTATTTTTCTAACTGAAAAAACCAATAAAATAGATCTCAATCTCAACCAATCAACAATTATTATGAAGTTATATTCAAGCACTTTCCTTTGTAGATCCCTTGACCAAAATTCACAGAAAGCAAAAACATAAAATAACACTAAAACACACAAGCAAGCAATACATAAAGCACTAAGAAAATAGATAAAAAACATAGAGATACAGCTAACCAACTTAGAAACAAGAAATAAACTAAAGCAGCAACAAGCAACAACAAGGAAACCAATTTTCAGTAAACTTAAATAAGCAAAATTAGCATATAGAAGTAAAACAAAACAGATTGAATAAACCTATACAAAGCTATTAAAGAAAGGTTTAGTATAAAGAAATACAAGCTTTTTATCAATATGCCAATATAGATACAGTATTCTTCAATAAGGTTCTTAATTAGTTTTAACCTGACTTAAAAAGTTTGCAAAATTTTGTTATTATTTTTGAAAAAATAAAAAATCACTCTAAACTCTGAAAACAAACAGTTAGAACATGTAGTTAGCTAACAACAAAATAACAACAAACACAGCATACTATACAAACAATGATACTATCCTAATTAGGAAATAATAAATAAAGTTTTTATGTGTACTGCTAAGCAAATGGAAAAACAACAAACTAAAATAGAAACAGAAGTACAGTGCAGACTAGGCCTTCCAGGTGACACAGAATTAATACAACATATAAGAGGTTTTGGTAATAGAAATAGAAGATACATAGATAGCAGAATATTAAATAAAATATTATCAAAGAGAATAGATAACCCTAGCAATTTAGAGTATATAATGAAAGATCTTACAATTTATGACACAAAAAATATTATAATAGGTAATATACTTCTTTATGAGCAAGTACTTGAAGCACTCAAAAGAGCAGAGACCTTTTTATTAACAAGAAACACAAAAGAAGAATGGGCAAGTAAGCTTTTAGCAATAGATCAAAACCCAAAATTATTTAACTACTTGTTGAACATGAAAAGTAAAGAAATACCAAAAGAAGAAGCAAAAATAGAAGAAATAGAAAGAGGTGAAAATATGGAAAACATGAATATAGTTTATGTTGAAAAGAAGAGACAACAATATGAAATAAGCAGTAATGAAGAAGCCAGCACAAATCTAAGTATAGTCATCAACTAAATGCAAGATCTTAGCATATCAACATTATTATATAGAGAACCAATTGCATCAGATTTTCTGTAGCAAATAAAAAAAGAAAAAACAGTAGATAAAAATAAAAAGAGTATAAGGTTAATAACAGAGAAAAATCATGAAATGCCAATACTTGTAGACACAATAGAACAAAGCTAGTGGTTTCCAACAAATTGTATATGTGACAAGAGCAAATCATTCAAAGCAAATATGCCAACATATGCAATACCAGGTGCAAATAAAGAAGAAAGACTAAAATACACACAATGGATCCTACATGATAATCATTATATTAAGACAATTAAAGAGGTTTTCAAAAACAAGAACAGTTGGATTGAGATAGATATTAACTGTGAATTCAGTAGAGACACAGCAATAGATAGAATCAAAGAAAAAGAAAGAGATTGGCTTAAACTAATTCCAGAAAAATTAAAAAGTCAAGAAAAGAAACTGAGCTGCCATACAGTAAATAACAGTAGAAAGGACAAAAATAAACCTAAAAAATACAAGAAATTTAATGAAAAGGAAAATGATAAAAATGCATACCTAGCAGAAGATGAATCAGAGCTATACACATGCCTAACAATATGGGATCTACTGGCAAACATCAATACAGAAGAAGTAGAATATATGTATAGAAACCTCAAAAAAACTTAAATTAAATGCATTAGAAGATCCAAATATAAAGCTTTAGCTATAGTTAAGGTGGAAAATATAAAAGAAGAAAATGTATCATGGTCCTTACCAATCAGCATACACTAGTACCCTAGCCATGGCAAAGAAAATTCGAGTCACGTGGCAATGATTATCTGATTCTATCCAATTAGATTCACAGTTAATTTTATTACACATGTCTGAAACAGGAGGAAATGTACCCGATCCAAAGTGAATCCCACACATGTTGTAATTAATTAAAATTAAAATTATTTATTTTAGCTTTAATTGATTACACTGTGTGTAGGATTCACTTTGGATCAGGTACATTTTCTTCTGTTCATGTCTGATGATCGATTATGATAAAGTTTTTTTTAATTATTACAGTTTGTAAGATGAAAAATTAATTAGTTGTAAAACTTAGTAGTTTTTAAATTCAGTTTTTTCGTACACATAATTGATTTTTATAACTGATTGTCCTTATAAATTAAATTCAGTAGGTAGACCTGTGGGTCAATAGCGAAGTGGTTACGCTCCCAGGTCACCAATCGTAAGGTTGCCGGTTCAAGTCTAATGGGGGACAAAAACTGAGTTAGGACCATGATTGTTAATTAACTACATCAGATGATGTCTTACGAAATTAGGAAGATCTTTAGTACCCAGATCCTTAAATGGCGACAGACCTGACATAAGAAGGCCGCAATGATTAGGAGGCTGAGGATAAAAATAGAACAAAGGAATCCCCGATTAGGACAATCCCGGTGAAATTCCAGGGTAATAGGAACACAAATTGAATATAGATAGTACCGTAAATGTACACAAACTAAAAATGTAAAATGTAGACAGGGTCCTGATAGAAGGTTCTGTGAACTTGAAATTTGAACTAATAAAACAGCTGCCAGCTGCGGACCACTAGCGATCAAGCAGTGGAAATTTAAAAAAAAAAAAAAATTCAGTAGGTTATTTTATTGAAGGTAAAAAAAAACATCACTTATATAATTTATATAATTAGTATATACAGTTAATAAATATCTTTTTTTTAGGTACAAACTCAACATATACTTAGGGATGGGCAAATTTTGTAAGTTACATTGTAACTTACATAATAACTTACACAATTTTGCAAACTTACACTAAGATACATATTGTAACTTACATGTAACTTACACATAACTTACATCAAAAATTTGAAACTTACGCAAAATTCTCATGCTTCGCTGTATGAATTGTAATTGGTTTTTGATCTAACTAAATAAGAGAAGTGTTATTTGAATTTTATTATTGTAAAACCAATTATATTATAACCTTAATTTTTTTATAAGCCAGGCCTTTAACTAACATAACCAAATAGCAAGTTTTCCTTTAGATTTTCAGGTAGTTTGCTATTTATAGACTTGTAATACTGCTTTGCATTTTTCAATCTCTTTCAATAATGATACCATCAATGCATTAAAATTTTTTATGAAGTTATCATTATCCATCTCTTGCTGGTATAGTTCTAATGCAGCATTAAATTTTTTTTTATAATAAGTGTACTTTTCTCTTCTTTTTCTCATTATATTATGATTTACTACTAATTTATCTTGCAAAACACTTAAGCTGAAATTAACTTCAACAGAATTGTGATCTGTATTTATTATGCAAAGCCTAGTCCAAGGATTGTTGATTGGATTAATTATTGGTATTTGATCATTGCCAAAAATAAGTAGTGGATAATCATGTTATTGTGATATTTCCAAAAAGGTTGGCAAAAAATGTTTATTATTTTTCTTATTTATAAGATGTTTACAAAGATGGTAACAACTATGTAAATATGCTGGGCAAGAGCACACCCAGTTATTTACATTGATATAGTATTTTTCATTTATATTAGGCTGAATATCTGCTATTGCTGCTTTATGCTATTCTGCTTTAAACTCATGCCATCATGCTGGAAAAGTTCTATTTCTATTATACTAAGTTAGCTTAATTTCAAAATTAGGAATAAGCTGCTTAGTTATTATTTGAGTAAGTTTATCTATGCGTGGTCAGTTATAGTTATATTTATAGTTATATTTAAGAACTCTCCAATGACTTTCAGTAATCATTGTAGTATGTGCAAATGGCATAGCTAGTGAATACAAAGATAAAGCAAACAGTTTCCAGTTCTTTTTATTATATCAGTTTGTCTATAAATAACCCCATAACTTAACAAGATTATGCAAATGACAAAACTAATATATTTCTTGGACACAAAAACGATATATTTCTGCTAAAGTCATATAAGAGTTTTTTTCAACAGGGATAAGGAGATGCATTGATGAATGTTTTTTGATTATATTTAAAATTTCTTTAACATACTTATCTGAGCAGAAGGATCTGATACCACCTTGAATTCACAATGGATTGATAAAATCAAATTTTCGATGTGCTTCTAATGCCTTAGTTCCAAAGTATATACTTGTTTTTGATTTTTTTTCTTTTAATTTTCAGTCAATTGCATGTAAAATATGCCAGTGACAAATTTGAATACTGGCTGTCCATGACTAAGCCTTACTAACAGAAGAGATTTCTCCTGCATCCTTATCTGTAAGCATAAATATTGGCAGCAAGCCCTCTTAGTGAAGACTAATAAAAAACATATGTAGTACTTCGACACGACTTTTTGCAAAATTTATAGGATTATTTCTAGCTTTTTTAGTACCATCTGAAGTAAACAGATACATGTATGCTATTGGCATACCATACCTGCCACAGTTTAGATTTACGACAAATAGCTCAAACCTTTTCTTATTTGTTTTAAAAGTTGAGTTTATAACAATTTCTGTTGCATTTTTTATATCAACATGTTTAAACAGTAGTGTCAAAAATCCTAAAACCTGCACAAAGTCAGTTTCAAAATAGGTAAGAACTTTAAACCCTTTTTCTATAAATTTAGATTGTTCAAAGTATAACTTTGCAAATAAAAGTGAATTATCATTATTAATCATATAGGTGCTTTTACTACAAGTATATATCCAGTAGTATACTTGTTCAATTGTATGGATTTCTGGATTAATAAGTTTACTTTACAGAGACAATGATATATTTTTGTACATCTTATATTAAATGAAACATTATTTTGAATCCATTTTCTTGCTTCGATTGGAAACTCTATTTGCCAGTAAGTTGGTTTTGTATGTACAACATTATGATGTCTTTGAACTAAAATATATTGCTCTTCTGGAATTATAGTGAGCTTTATATTATCTAAACAGGCATACCTTTCTATAGGTGCACGAGCTTCGCTAACTCTTTTAGGTAGTTGACTATCTATTTTTTTCTATGCTTGATCCTCTCGCATTGTGCAGCCAAGATATATGGTTGCAGAACCCGAGAATTTTTTTTTTCAGATATTTAGATATGTTTTGCATACCTCCCAATAATAGCCAGATTCTAACTCAAGTGGCATGATAAATGTATAGGCAAGTTGAAGAAATCTATTCTCAATTGTTTTTAGATCATTACTATCTAAATCAAGTTTAGTCAAAGAAATGGTAGAAAGAATATCTTGGTCTATTTCAATCTCGTATACAAATTTTATAGATTTATTCTGTGCTTCTGCTTCTTCAATTATTTTTGTTATAACTTCTTGCATTTCATCCAGGTTATAACATAATACTTTTAGGCTATTATCATCTTGGTTATCATACTCATCCTCTTTATTTTCATATTAGAGTTTATTAATAGAGCTTTCAAGACCGAAATCTAGGTTTTCTGAACCTTCATTCATACTAGAATCAGTTTGAGTTATTTCATGACTTTTTAAATTTTTACTTTGATTTAATTTAGAGGTTGACTTTTTTTTCCTTTATTTTTTAGATGGCATTGGTTACATGTATCATGCTCATGATGTGAACCATTTCTAGAAAGGTGCCAAAATTCATTCAAAATCTTCATAGAATGGCAGCCATTACACCACTTTTTAAGATTTTGTGCTGGTGTTTCTATATAAAAAAAATTATTTAATTTACTTAGTAACAAACAAAATCAATGCTAATTAATTCGTATTCTAATTAATTTATACCTTGAATTATATTAATATCACTTATTTTACTATATTTAATTCAGATGAAAAAAGTTTTTAGAAAGGTCTAATCTATTTGAATAGAGTTTATAATTGGGTTATTTCTAGAATTCAATTGACTTTTAATATAACTTAAGTATTTTGAAGTGAAGATGATTAAGACTTTTTAAATTTTTTTTTTATTTTATTTTATTTTTAAAGCGGCAATCTTGCCTGTCTGTCTTTATTGGATAATATATCATTATTCAAGTATATACAAAGTCTATCAATGAAAGTACAACTAGTCATATATATAACTTTAGTCATTATCTAATTAAGGGTTCCACCCAAGGGTTACCCACTAGCTGTCATATCTGAGATCTACTTGTGAATCCTCTATTTAAACTTTCTGATTTCAATTCTATTGCATATATGCAATGCTTCTATTACCGCATGAACATGCCAGGTTAGGGCTATCTAATTACTATTTATATCAAGGTATTACCTTATTGGATGTTACCAGGTATCCATAGTCCCTCGAATTTATCCTCGACGCAGACTTACTAAGTATAGTACCAAGATTACCCCTTATATTTATCCAATTTTAGTAGATCCTGTATCTACTAGAACCAGTTTGGTGCCAGAAGTGTTCGAATTTCGGTAAGTCCATTCCTTTTTCATAGTTTTCTTTTATGTTTACCATATCACCTGCTAGTGCACCTTCTCTCTATTTCTGGTATGTTTACTGCTTCTCTCATATCGAGCACCAACTCTCCATATCAGAAATTTTTTTTCCGAAAACTTCCTTATATACCGATCTTCTAATCATATAGACTTAACCACAAGACTTTGCATACATTCATATGCTTCTGTAGATTACAGAGTTGCCTCCAGCTGAGATTGAACCGTCAACCTTGTCTATGAAGGGAGGGGTGCCTAGACCACTAGACTATGGGACCCCATTCCTAATTAAAACTTTTTAATATAACTTTGGTATTTTGGAGTGAAGATGATTAAGACTTTTTAATATAACTTTGGTATTTAAAGCAAA
>CAJVQA010009542.1:0-12023 GCA_910591915.1 Cetraspora pellucida | reverse complement strand
AATGTACTTAATTATATATTATCGAAATAAAGAACTAGAGGAAAGACCTCTCTTATAAAAAAAAAAAAAAAAAAAAAATGAATAAAAAATCAATTAATTAAAATATCATATAAAAGTAAAGTAGAAAAATATTATTTATTATATATAAATATATCACATATTAATCAATAATAATAGGTATTTTATTTTTAAAACTTTTCATAAACAGATCGATTTTCCTAGTAAAATAACTCTTATCTTTTATATTATAAAAATTTTCGAAACCATATTTAGCACTATCTTTTTTTTTTTATTGGCTAAATTATGATCAACTTTGAAATCCTCCATAATTAGAAATATACCAACTTCTGAAATAAAGACTTTATTTATCAAATCATATTTGTCTCGATCATATTCTATAAAGTCAATATAATAATCTAAAATATGTTTGAAAATTATCTCATATTCTTGATATTTATAATATTCAGAAAAGAAATCATAAAACCTATTATAAACAAACAAAAGATTTTTTCAGTTTGCTCTTTTCATTTTTTGAAGCTCTTTAAAAACAATATTTTCTTTAAAATTTTTAACTAACTCATTTATCATATTTAAAAACTTTTTGGTTTTAAATTGTTTTTTGAATCTTTTTAAATTTTCTTGTATCTTATACTTTTTGATTCGATACTCTTTGTTCTTATAAGAAAAAATATAATCATCATTACTAGTTTGTGATTCTTCTAAATCTTTTGAAATTGATATCATTTTTCTCTTTTTAGAAATATTTACTAGAAGTATTTCAATATTTGTTAACTCTTCTTTATCACTAGAAATAATAATTATTTCTTTTTTAATTGGGTTTTCGATTTTTCTTTGTGATTTAAAATTATTAAGAGAGTTTAATACATAATTTTCACTTAAAAGATCACTATTAGAATCTGATACTGATAACATTTTTTAATTGAAATTACAAATACAGACTGCATTTAAATAAAGAATTTAATTATATATTTATTTATTTGTTTATTTATTATATAGTTATTTATAATATTATATTTATTAGTTTATTGGATATAGGATTACTGCTAATTCCCTCAAGCCAATAGAGCAAAATCAAGAGTTCCTACCATAGGTTCCTCCCTATCCCACCCAGGGCCACTTGCAACAACTATCTGCTAAAGCAGCTGCTTGTAATTGTGTGCTTTGCATGCCAAAATTATTTTATTATTTTATAGGTTTCTATTATATTTCATAACTTTGATTACAATATGCAAGCAGTCTGTATCTCCTTCATAACCATGACTTTTATCAATACAATATCTGATAAATTTATCAAATAAAGTATTAATTTTAGGATTTAAATACATCTCTTTAATATATTTAACTGTCTTATTACTAGTATTATCTTCAATTACAACACAGTATACTTCTGTTTTATCCTTAACAATTTTACCCTTTATATAATAAACTTGCTTTGGTTTATCCTCTTGTTTGTAAATATATATTTTTTGTGTACTATAGTCTTCTTGTTTATAATAATTAATAGGTTCTTGGGTATATTCTTTGTTTATTTTTTTAGTAAATTCTCTAGCAATATTTATTAAATTCAAGTTAAATATCTTGCTAAGTTCTTTTTTACCTCTTGCTTCATGCCATTTAAGAGCATGTTTGAGAACAAAAAAATATCTAGAAACTTGATTTCCATCTATCATGATCATGAAATCTATATATTCATAAATATTACCAAAGATTTGAAATCCTCCTGTTTTCTTATATTGTTTTTTAAAATATTTGAGAATTTTCATAAAATTTGTCATTCAAATCTCCAATAAGGATGGCTGTATGACTTGCTCCAACATTAATATCAAGATTACATTCATGATAATAATGTTTAGTTTTATTACATTCTTTGTTGATTTGGGTTCAGTAATTTGATCAGGTTTAATATATTTTTGTTTATTTAAATTAAACTAAACAAGAATATTAATAATAGTTTCAGCTTTAGTTGATTCAGCCATTTTGTTTTGAGTTTAATGTTATGATCCAGGTCTTTTATGTTGAAACTGATAATATTAAGCTGTCTTGGTTGCAATTATTGTTCATTAATTTTATTGTTATGATCTTATTGTATCATATTTTTATTATAATTCTTAGTTTATATAGTATTCATACAAATGTAAATGTATCTTAATTCATATCAGATTACATAGGCATAAAAAAATAAGAAAAATACATAAAGTTTCCTTCTAATAGAGGATTGTTAAATAAATATTCATTAATAATCTGATCATTAGTTATATCAAAACCAGTTTCGAACTGTTTATTGCATTCTATTAATTGTAGTTGGTTTATTTCTTGTAAATCCTGTTCACTTTCAGGTATGATTGTTGGTTTATAGTTTTTAATAACAAGTAGTTCTTCTTTAGGTTCAGGAGTTTTATTTTTTCTAATTCTTTTTTCTTGTTTGTCTCTTTTATTTCATTTTTGTTTCTTATTCGGATGGTGAGGATAGTATTTGTAATTTGGATATTTCTGTGTATGCTCTATTTTTTTCTGTAGTGCCAATACATGCTATTCACATTTTACTTCATGAGATTCATTATGCCACATTTCTCCAATAATCTTGGAAACATCATTATTACTAAGATCTGAGTTTTGTTCGATCAATGATTGTTGTTTATTCATATGATAAAGAATGAATGCATTTGGTAAATATGGTGTTTTTCCACATTTAGGTTTGTTATGTTTTTTTTTAGATGTAGTTTCATATGTTATACTTGGTTTATTTATAATATTTAAAATCATTTGTTTTTGATATTCTGGTGACAGGTCTTTTAAAAACTCAACAACATGATTAGGAATGCATGTATACATCTTAAACAGATCATATATCAGATTTCAGTTATTATGATTTGATTAGATTATATTAAATATGTTTTTATACTGATAAAGATCATAGTTATAATTCTGGTAGTACCATTTAACTGTTATATTCCAAGTGTCTAATAATCAGTTCTCAGTTCAATAAATAAGACTTTGTAACATTATACACTCATCTTATGATTGGAATGATGCTATGGTAGACAATATCTTTTGTAAAAATGTTTATTCCTAGATTTTTTTTTTTGGGTTGTTAATATAATAAAGTAAATTAGCAGGTAAACATTAAATTTTAAATCATATCTTTTGATATTTTCATTTTAATTAAAAATACTGAAATAATTAAGAAACTTTAAACAGCAATGTCAGAGATTGTTATTCTTGATGCTGGTGTTATCAGTTTAACAACTGCTATAGTTCTTCAACAGCATGAATACAAAGTGAAAATATTACTAAAAACTTTCCAAGTAATCATGTTTATAATCCTAAGACATATACTAGTCCTTTGTAAGTACAGATTACTGTCTTATTTATATTAATAAGAATGCTAAAATAAAAATATACATTTTAGTACTGCTGCTTATTGGAGAGGTTCAATGAATGTTAGTAATCTGCAACAAGAAAAAGAAAAGAAAACTTTATTTTATTTTTGGAATCTAGAAGAACATTTAGATATTGGATTGATGAAAGCCAAGTTTAATGAATATTGGGAAAATAAAGAAGATTTTACTAAACCATAGTTAAAGAAGAAAATATTTGATACTAAAGAAGCTTAGAATTTAGGAATGATTTATTGCCAACTCAAACAATTTGAATTGCCTGATAATGTTGCTTGTGAAATTACTTATACTACTGGTATGAATCATAAAGAATTAACTATCTAATAATTATTTTTAATCTTTAATTATCCTTTTTAGTTACTATTAATTCAATTAGTTATCTTTGATATTTGGAAAAGACAATTATTAATTGTAGAAGAAACTTTGTAAGAAAAACAGTTAATAATATCTTTGATGTAGTTGATAATAAAACTGAAGCAGTGATCAATTGTTTGAAATTAGGAGCAAGAAGAGTTATTAGTCAAATTGAAAAGGATGTGATCTATTCTGTTAGTAGGCAACTTGTTATTGCTGAATTACCTTAATTGAACACATGTTTTTATATGCATTATTATAATAAAGCAAAAGATCCTACCTATGTTGTTCCTCATTCTGATGGAATAGTTGCTTTAGATAGAACTCAGTGAAAAAATTGCTAGTCAACTGAAGTTGATAATAGAGTTACAGAAGAAATTATTACAAATTGTCAAAAATTAATCCCTATACTCAAGAAAGAACATGTTATAAAAACTTCAGTAGAATTATGATCAGCAAGAGATAAAGATGTTCATTTAGTATTAAAATATTTAGTTAGTGAAAAAAACAAAAGAAAAATCTTTCTGGTTAGTAATTATAGTCATGGTCGAACAGGTAATCAGACTAGTTATACATGTGTTTTAGAAGTATTAGAAATGATCAAAAATAATATAGATTTTAAACACTAGTAATTTTATTTAATAAAAGTAAACTTAATAAAGTACAAATAAAAAATAACTATTCTATTTTAGTTGCAAAAAGAATAACTTTAAGTTGCAAAGATAAAACATCTTCAAGATTATTAACATCTATTTGGTAGCATTTACTGTAAATTTCTTTAATATTATAAGAATTAAATAAAAAAGCACATATTTCTTTAATATTTTTATAATTCTCTGTACAAAGAACTCATAGAAATGGATATTTTAAATTTGGAAGTTTAAAATTTTTGTTTAAAAAATGAGTTCTTGATTCAGTAAAATCAACAGTTAGTGCACCATATTTCTTAACTAATTTGAAGTATTCTTTATCAATTGTTTTAAATACTGTTTCTTCAAAACCAGGTAGAAGATCTTATGTTTTAATATGATTACTCTGGTTATTATAATATGGATCTTTGAGAATAATATCACACATATTACAAATCCTCTTCCAATCATTGTTTGGGAACAGAGATAGTTTTTTTGAAATAATACTATTGCAATGTTCAATTAGTTTTTTAGAATTGCAAATTTCTTCTATACAAATTTTGCGAAGATGTTTGTAATCATCTATGATTGTTTATATTTAGTATATAACATGAAACTGCATTTTATTTATAGTGTTTTGCAATATCTAGATTTCTTGTTTGTATTGTCTTGTTAATTATTTAATTGTCTTGATGTAGATCATATTATTGATCTTTATTTGCTATTTATTCAATCATTTTGAATTATATTCTCAAAAATTTTTTAAAAAAATGTCAAATGAATTTCTTATAGCATTTTTTAAAAAAAATAACAGATTTCATAAACTACTATTAAATATTGATAATTCTCTTTGAAGTTCATATCTTAATGCTCATCAAGATTATAAAGAAAAAACTTTAAATAAAGAAACATTTGAAATTTCTCTTTCTAATCTTTATAAAGAATTTAATAGATTGATCAATACATTCAAAAATGAGAATCTAAAATGATTTATTCTAAATACTGTAATTCAAGATATTATCGTTTTTGATCAATTGATGATTAATAAAATTCAAAATTTATCTGAAAAAAACTCTGTTTCAGTTAAAACATTCATTAACAACAAACTGACTGAGTATAAAAATCTTTTAGTTAATATTTGTAAAACATTATCTGACTATGCTAAAAAAATATTGATGAAGAAAGATTCATATACAAAAATGCTTTGTATTTTCACTTTAAAGTTTCAACTGAAACTATTCATAAAATTAATGTTACTTATAAAAGATTAGTTAATAGTTTAGATAAAGATATTAAGAATTGTTTTGTAAATGCACTTATGTATCAAGATTTTATTGCAATTTGTAACTTTATTTTAGAAGAATTTGATTAAATAAACAGATAAATATTTTATTAATATAAATATAATATGAATACATTTATTAGAAACTAATATTTAATTCTTGACATTTCTTTATAGCTAATTTATAATCTAACTCTGCTGATTTATTAAAATATTTATTAGCTTCTTCATATTGTTCTAAGTATTGGTATATCAAACCTATCACATAAAATATGCTTGAATTATCAGTTTTACTAGTTGCGATCTTGTAGTATTTTAATGCTTTTTCTACTTTCTTGTCACTATGCTTGTAATTAATATTTTGTGCAAATAAAAATGCTACTTTAAATCTGAATTAAGATGATTTAACATTTGCTAATTCTTTAAAATATTTACTTGCAACACCTGCATTATAGATTAAGTATTTATTATTAATAAAGATCTCACTGATCTTAAGTTTGGCTTTGTCAGAAAGTTCTTTGTCATCACTTTTGACAATCTCACAAAGAAGTCTAACAACAAAATAATAACTTCTTAAACTATAGTAACTTTTTTTTTTCTGGAATTCTAATATTTTTTCAGGTTCTTTTTTACACATCTCAAGTAATTATTTACTTTTTTCAAGATTAAGATATTTGATATTTACCAGGTTTTTGTCATCAAGATAAATTCATAATTCATCACTTAATACATATTCATCTTTGTCTTTATCTTCATAATACCAAATATTATTAATCTTGTTCTTTATAAGTTGCTTTAAGGTAAATTTATCAGGATTTTTCTTAGTATAGTTTTTGAAGAATTCTTTAAAAAACTTTTCAAAACCATGTGTTAACAAATAAAGTAATAATTCACCATTAAATTTAAGACCAGTAGGATAGAATGCTTTGTTTATAGTAGGATATTCCAAGAAAGTATATCATTTACCAATATCGAACCATCAATAGTAATAACAAGGAACATTTTCGATCTATTCATTAAATTCATCACACTCAACACCAGAGTCTTCTAATAACTCTTGAAGATTTTTTGATTTTTTGTATTTGTCATTGAAGTTCATGTTTCTTGGCAAGAATGAATGCTATATTCTCAATATTTATTCTTTTTGAACAATATTATTTGTTTGATTATTCTAATCTGAACAATCAACTATTCAAAATACTTGTGTTGATGATAGAAAATAGTAATTTTCATAGTCTTCAGATTTGAATGTGTCATTATATTTTACTTTCATGCTACCTGGGTAGTTAGTATAATTGAGAATACATTTGAGTTCCCAGAATTTCATCTTATGCTTTTCCCTGAGTGCACAGAGATCGTAGCATGTATTTTTAGCTTTGATTATTGGTTTATATATTCTTGTCTTGATTGTTGGATACTCCAATCCATAACTTATGATTGTGTTACTAACTTTTCCTAAATAGACTATATGGTTATGTATCATTGTTTTCTTTTTGATTCCAAATTTGGTTGTAAATTTATTAATAGTTCTTTTTGCATCTCCTGCATATTCGAATGTATATTTTTTATCAACCCATTCATACTGAAACTATGGATAGAAGTCTGGTGATAGATCAAAAAACCATTTACATATTTTGGCTGATTCTTCTAATCCGATTGTGTTGCAAATAGTTTGCAAACCATGATGTTTGATTATTCTCAGTACTAACTCATCAAGAAGAAGTAGTAAATCATAAGATCATTTATCTTGACAACATTGTCAAATATGGTCAAAAAAGAGTTTTCTTGTTTCTTTGATATAAAATGTGTTCCAAAATAATCATGATATGTTTTCATTAACAATATCCTGATGATATTTTCTTAGATCTTTTATCTGATATATGAATTCTTTTAAAAAAATATTTAGGTATTATTGTGACTGTTTTTAGATAACAGAATAAATAATCACAATGACAATAAAACCAGATTCTGGTCAAGTTTGTTTAAAAATAAATATCTGTAGTCTTCTTTTATAGATTGGAAGGTGTTGTTCACATATTGACTCTTGGTTTTTACATTTTCGATAAAGTTTTTCAATGAATCACTTTGTTCATCTTCATTAAGCATACTCCAATGTTTATGAATACCTTTTAAGGAAATACTATTTATAGCATTATTTTTGACATATGTAGTCATGATTAGTGATTTTATGTTGGTAAAAAAGATGTATGAACTGAACAGAATTGAGTGTATTTAAATTAATATCTGAAATACATAGTAGTACAGAGTACTAGACAATAATAAGACTTGTATTACACAGTTTTTTATAAATAAGATTACAGAAATTAATGCATAAAATAACTACAAAGTCATTAAGATGCTTAGTAATTCATTGAAAGAAGATTTTAAAAACTATTTCGAACATGATGAAAAGGCAGATGTTTTGATCAAGACTGATCCTGTGATAACTGCACATTTTCAAATCCTGTATACTTATTCTGAATATTTTTCTACATTATTCTCAATGACCTGGGCAACAAAAGAAGATAGTTTTTATATTGTTAATTGTACAAAATCTTCTTATGATGCAATATACAAAATAATATTATTTTTTTATACAGATAATATCAATCTAGAAGATTTAACATTATTATTGATCACTAAGATTCTTACTAAATATGATAAAATTGGGTATTGATAATTTATCAAAAATAATCTTAGAATACTTAAATCTAATTGTAAAAAAACTTCCAAAAGAAGATATCATTACTCTTATAAATTTTATAGTTCTTCATGAACCATTTCAGATATATTTTAAATCCATACTCAAATATTTTATATCTAATTTTAAGGCATTGAAATTTTTTACTAGTGCAAATCTTAAAAATGAAATGATTCAGTTTATCTTAAAACATGATGATCTAAATATGACAGAAGATGAATTGGTAGAATTTATAAAAAATGATTATAGCATCAAATTAAATGATTTTAGATTAAATCAGATTAGAAATAAATCTGTAATGGATTTATTATGGAAAGAACAAGAATCAGTAAATATATATATTTTAAAAGATGTGTTATGTAAAAAACTTAATCCTAATTATCCTTTAAAATATAAGATAAATTAGATAAGATACTTGAATATAAACCATATGTCAAAAATCTTAAAAACCTATAATATAACAGTTTTAAAAAATATGTTTAGGTGTTCATTTTACATAGAACTGTTATTTTCTTTATCAAGAATGGATTATGAATTAACTAGTAAAGATATATTTAATGTTTGTAAAAAAAAATGCTCTTTGTTAGTTATTGGTAAAGGGTGTAGAGCTGGGCATATGCTTGAAGGATACAATGATAATTATTGGATTAATGGTATGATGCAAATAGAAAATAGTTTTTTGTTCAAGATAAGTATCCAAGAACAGGAACATATCAAGTTGCTAAACCTATACAAAATAATACTAAATTATATATTGATAGTAATCATGATAAAGAAGTAGTTTTTGGTCATAAAGATCTAATTTTGGATAGGTATTCTTGGAGATATAATGTTAGATCATATGATTTTGTTTTTGCAACAGGGAAATGAGATGTAGATGTAATTGAAATATACCATATTCAAAAGCAAGATTAATTTTATTTTATAAATTTATTGTATTTTCCAGCTTATCAATAAAACAATATTTTTATTTAAAATAATTAATTTAGTACATAATTTGTGAATAATCAAAATATAAAACATTTTGATATTGAGTTTATAAAATTTGTGGTTCTGGTTGTTATGGAGTTTCTTCAAACATTAAAAAATCTATATTTTGAATATTTAAATTCTTATTTTATAAATGTTTTTCTTTAATATTTAAAGAAATCTGTTTATATTTTTCTTTTACTTCTTCATCAAGTTGTTTCTATAAGATACTAGAAATTGTAGATAGTATACATATATTAGTTTCTTTTCTTTAGTTCTTATAAGCTGCTTAATATTTATACGAAAGAATATAAAAGAATTTGGTAATTTTTTCTTATTAGGATTAGAAACATAATCAGTTATAAGTAGTTCTGATAGTTTAGATATTTTTATCAAAGATAGGTAAGAATCAATAATAAGTTTATTGTAATTACAGGTAGTAGTATATACAAACAACATTGTTATTACAATAGGTCTAAACAAAAAAAAAAATACAAATGCAGCATTTAAATAAATATTTACAAACTGAATTTAATATAATTGACCAATAAAATATAACTTTATTTAAAATATATTAAGAACATATAAAATATAATTTAAAACTATTTTTTTTTGCTTTTTTTAAATATTTGTTTATTATTTAATAAATCTTTTTTAATACTTTTATGTTTTTTACGATTAATTAAAAAAGAAAGATTAGTTCCAATCAGTGGTTTAGATTCAAATTTTGGTGTTTCTTTGGATTTCTTTAACCAATCAAGGTCTGGAACAAAATACTCTTTAAAAATTTCTAATATATCATTATCAATACAATTTTTTTTGTTGTAGAAATCTACATCTTCTTTTACAAAACTATCTAACAACTTAAGCTGTTTATTGGTCTTTTTAATAGTGTTAGTATATTTTAACTCTCCACTATTCTTGCTATTGTAATCAAAGAATTTCATAAAGTTTAATTCTCATGTAAAATAAACTGCTGACATTTCATGTTTAATATGAACCCAGTAGCATTTTTTCTCTTTGTATCTTTTTAACAATGGTTCATTTGCAATCAGTCTTAAAGTATCATAAAATACAGTCAATGCTATAGAAAGTACTTTGGATAGTATATTAGCAGCATCAGCATTATTTTCATTTGTTTTACTAGAAGTGACAGCTACAATATTACGTATGAATTTTTTACTATCTGTTTCATCTGGTTTACAAATTTCAACAAAAGAAAGCATTCCACAGTATTTTTATCTTGGCAGACAACAAGATAAACATGAACAACATCTCTATTAGCAATATGTTCATTACATTTTATTTGAAAGTAATTGATCATTGCATTGATTTCATTTTTATGATTTTCTTGTTTTTCTTGTGATTCACAGGCTTCAATATGTTCATAAAGACTATTTTCTCCTTTGGTAAATAAAAATACTTTTTTACCAGTTCTTGTATTAACATAGTATCTGTATTTTTGATATGAGTTCCCATTACAATGATTTGTATAGTTAGAATCATAACTTGATAGGACAATATAAATTTCTTCAATATCAGACATATTTGTTATTAGTTTCAGAATTATTAGTATAAGTAACGATGGATAGTTATAAAAATGAAGGTTATATAAAGAATTGGGTTACACATAATTTGGAATTTCTATATTTGGAGTCTATAAACAACATTTTTTTATATTTAATCATATATTAAATTATCTTTATTTTTAATTCAGTAAAATGGCTTATCTTTTTTTTTTACCTGAAATTTTACAAAACATTATTGATGATTTTGATATATAGAAAACATTATTTTTTACAAACAAGACATTTAACAAAACTTTAGCAAACATTTTATTTGCAAAAAAACTATCACAAGATTGATTTGGAAAATGGTATTTTTTAGGATATCTTAAATTAATATGTTCGAATTTTAAAAACAATAAAAAAACAATTTTTAATAAAATTATTAATATAGTTTCTAAGAATATCGATACTAAGACCATTTTAGAATTTATTAAATTAATTTTAAAAATAAATACAACAAAATTTTCAATTATTTTAAATTAAAAATTGGTAATATAAAATTGAATCAAACTGTAATTATTAAAATTTTAGTAAATGCACTTAGAACAAAAATAAAGATTATTTTTTATTCAAACTCTTATAAAATAATAAAAAGGAAAGCTTGAAACTTGGATTGTTTAGAGAAACTTTATATACTACACAAGAACCTATTCTGTGAAAATTGACTTTTACAAGATTATAGAATAATGGATTTAAAGCTAATGTTGAAGTTACTCTAATGTTTTTAAAGAATCCAAAATTAAATCTTTTTACCCCTTATTCATCTTCATTACTTAAAGATAAAAGAATATTATTAATAGAAGCTTTTGACTATTTAATTGAAAAAGATAAAGTTTATAATGATCTGACTGGAATTATTGTTTCTAAAATGAAGCTAGCAGATATAGTATTAAGCTTATATCAAGGTTGTTTTAATGGTTTAAAATCAGATACTTTGAGTTATGATCTTATTCAAAAATTTATAGATTATTCTGTTTATTCATCTGAATTTACAGTAATAATTAAAAAAATAGTTGAAAAGAAGATAAAATTTGATCTTGACATTTGTAGAAAGGTAATAATATCAAGAAAAAAGAAAATTTCATATCTATTAGATGCTCT
>CAJVQA010009541.1:0-12023 GCA_910591915.1 Cetraspora pellucida | reverse complement strand
TTTACTATTGCTAAGTGTAAAGTTTGTATATGAGCTAGTTCTGTTAATGTTATTATTTAGATATAGCCAGGTTGCTTCTTAGTTAATTTGTGAAGATAGAGGAATAATGTTGTTCATTCAATTTTGAAATAACTAAATAGCTATTATGTATGCATTGCAGATATTTTTGATTGCTTATCAGGTAGGTTGTTCAATAGTATATTGGTTATATTGTATGGTATATGAAGTATTATAAATATTGTTGTATCATATATTCAGAAAATTTGTTAAGTTGTGATTTGATGCAAGCTTATCTGCTTCATTATTGAATATGTTGTTTTCATAAGCTGATACTTTGTGAAGTGTGATGTTGTGTTTGTATGATTTAATTAAGTTGATAATTGTGTGCCATATTGGCCAATAGTTATAAGAATATTATTTATGTTATAGAATTATGTTGTTAGTAATTTTGTTAAATTTAGAAATTACAGATTATAAGTCAGTATAGATTTGAATATTGCTGTTTCGAGAACATGTGCATATAGCTAATAGAATAGAAACTAGCTCAGCTTTGTACAATGATGGCCAGAATTTAATTTGAGAAGAATAAATATTAATAATAGTAATGTTATGTATTTGTATCCATCCAATATTCATTAAACATCTATCAGTAGTAATATTCATAACAGATTTATCAATATAAAAAGTAAAGTTAGTAAATTGGATATTTTGGTTTGTGATTTGTTGTAATTTAATAGAAGATGAATTGGTATGAAAAATAAAGGAGATTGGATCTTGTAATAAGGTAATAAATAGGAGTGTAGGAATTCTAGTAGGGTTGTGTAATACAATTGAGTATACAAAATTTGTATAATTTGCATTAAGCTTAATTTTGTAGGATTTTGTTGTTTTTTTTCTAAAAATTTTGTAGAAAAAGTAGCAGAAATGTCAAATGTATAGTGGTTTGATATTCTGTTAGAGTTATGTAAACATCCTGTGCATGGTATACAATTGACTAATGAAAGTGGATAGAGGTTTGTGTTGGGTGCATTTGCTTCGATTGTCCAGTATGTAATAGATATAGTATTGTTGTTTAGATTATATTTGCATGTCTTTTCTATTATTAATTGTTCACTATTGTAATCAACAGTAATAAGCCAAGGTTTTGATTTTGAATTGTAATGTCCAGTTGTAAAAGATAAAGAGTTAGTTTGTGAAAGACTTAAATTAGAGTTAAGTATTCTAGTAAGAAAATATGTAATAGTTTTGTCTTCTAATACTGTAAACCATTTTGGTTTACATCTTGTAGAAATTTGTTTAAGTCTTGGTAAAATATGTTTTTAATCTAAAAGTATAGAGTTATCAAATGTGATTAATTGTTTAAGATAAAAAATATGTTTAGTTCATAATTGTTTTTTAAGTTGTTGTAGTCTTTATATGTTTTAAGAATGTTTTCAATTGGTGTATATGGATATTGTAGTATATGTGATAGTATTGTATATGCAGAGATAGTAAATTGTAGATGTTATAATAACAGTATTATTTAATATATTATTGTATTTTTATTTGAACCATCTATTAGTAGATGTGGATATTGTAAGATATTAGTGATAGACTACAAGTTATTTTGTGATTGTTGTAATCAGATATGTGTGCTAGTTCCAAGTAAATCTGTTGTGTTTAGTTGAATTAGAAAGTTGGTAATGTGATATTGTAACTGAATATCCTATATGTTTTTAATATTGTATATATTATGGTTTAGCATAGTATTGGTTGAAGTAGTTAGTATAAGTTTGGATTTGTGTTTGGCTGTAGTAAGATATCTGGATAAAATTTTGTTATAAATGTGTTAAGAGAGTACTATATTATATATATGATATTTAATAATGGGAATGATGACATTATTAATTATATAAAAAACTTGTTTGTCTGTTATTTGTTTGGTTTGAACTATATTTGTTAAACCAAATGTTTCTTGTAGAATGAGTTTAATTGTGATAGCTTGTTCATTAGTTGCAATATACCAGCAGCCAAGAAATTTTAGAGTTGTGTTAAATGGTTAAGTTGTAATAGTTGAGTTTAGGAAAGTGAAAGTGGGTATATGTTTTGTGTTAAATATTAGACTGGATTTTAGAGAATTTACTTTAATGTTTGCTATTTGGTAAATGTAAATGCCACATTAATGATATTTTGTAGTTGCTGTTGAGATTCTGCTAACTATAATGTATTATTCATATATGCTAATACAGAAGTATTTGCATAAATTGTTTGGTACTTTGCAGAAAATAAAGAAGTTGAATATATAACTGTTAATATGTATCTTTTGAATTTTTGTGTATGTGGTTAATGAGAGAATCATAGTAGATTCATCATAGCAAAGAAGTTATAGTTTCTTCTTAATTAATACCATCTTCTACTAAGTATGATGATGTTAATACAAAGTTTGTAATTACTTAATTGGAGTATAGTTTAAGCAAATTAGTTATTATGCAGATTATAGATTGTGAAAGTTTAATGTGATGCAGTGATTTTTCTAAAAGATTGATATTAACTGAATTATATGCTTTGCTTATGTCCTGTAAAAGTAACTATATTGGTTTTTTATTACTATTGGCATCTTCAATAAAGTTGTTTAGAATATGTAGAGATGTATTTATGCTATTACTGGGTAGTGCAACATAATTGTATGGACTGAGAATTGGATATGATGATAGAATAGTAGAAAGTTGATTGGTTAGGATTTTAATATATAATTTTTTGGTATATTCAATTAGACTAATGAGATGAATATTGTTAAGGTTGCCATCAAAGTTGGGCTTTTTTGAAATAGAATATATTCTGCTATTTTTCTACTGTTTAGATATCATGTTAGTATTGAGGCATTTGTCAAATAGTTGGGTAATAGTCTGTAACATTGGTGAACTACAGTGTTTAAGCATTTCATAGCTTATACCTAGTGGTCTACAGACTTTATTGTTTGAGAGTTGTTGCATTGTTTGCATTATTTCTTCTGTAGAAATAGGCTTAAGTAGGAGCATATTAGTTGCAATTAATGAACTGTTTAGATTAGTATTCTTCTTTCCAATATTGATCAAATATCATAATATTAATAGATTGGTGTTGGGTTTAGTGTTAAAAGTGTTATTGAACATGTTGAAGTATTTCAGTAAAATCAGTTATAACACAATTATTGGTTTTAATATTATGAAAATGTACTGGATCTGTATGTTTATTAAGAATACTATTTATCATTTTGGTAGGTTGTGTTATTAGTCATTCACATCTGTTATTAATGGCTATATTGATATGCTGCTTAAGATTTTAAGTATTTTCTATACTACATATATGAAAAAGAGCTTTTCATGCTTGCTTAGCATTATCAATCCATTGTGGTAATAGTAAAGGGTTTTCAGGTAGATTTGGATGTCAAAGTTGTGTTTGTGATTGATGGTATCAATATCAATTATGGTTTGTATAAAAATAGTAAGGTTATGTTTAAATGAGTTTTTAACTTTATAGATAATGTTTCCAATAAGTTTAAGGTCCTTGTGTAGAGCTGTTGCTTTAGAACTAAAGGAGTGAAAGGAATGCTTGATTGTTTGTTTTTTGTTAGGTATATGTTGTAGAGCTGCATTGATAATACAAGTATAGATTTTGTGTCAGAGTTTTTCTAGTAACATTGTATTATCTATTTCTGTAGAGATTTTGTGTTGATGCATATTAGAGTTAATTTGGTTTGAAAAATCTTTCCATTTTTCATTAGTCATTGCTTTGTAATTAAAAGTTCTATGTTTGCATTTGTTTTTCTTTCTAGGTTTGTTTATTGCAAAAAGAAATGTCTATTGTGCTATAAGCATTTGATGATCACTGTTAGTGATCCATGATGAGTCATCAATATAAAATCTGTTAAGAAATAGGATTGTGTATTCACTTGCCTATATGTAGTCAATTCTGCTAGTATATTGACTACTTTGCTAGGTAACATTAGTATTATTTATGTGATTTGCCAAGTCATACATATTAATACTGTGTAAATAGTTTAGTAGTTAATATTTAGTTGTATTAGATATAGTAGTTTGGATTGATGAATTAAAGTTACCAAGAATGATTATGTGTAGTTGTAATTGAAGTGCTTGTTGTATCCATATGATAATAGAGGATTGAGTTTGTTGGCAAGCAAGATTGTTTGTTGACGATAAATATATTAAGATTATTCAAAATTTGTAGTTATGTTTAAAGAAAAGATCTATTGCAATGGCTTCACTGGGATGGTTAAGAATATTATGAATATGTGGTTGTAGATTATTTTTAATCATGATACATATTCCTTCTTTAGATGTAGAGCAGTTTGATCAGTAATAAGAGAATTGATGATTATTGTAGAACTTTTTGTTTTTGGTTTCTGCAATTTTGGTTTTAGTTAAACTGATTATGTATAGATTATTTTGGAGACAATATTCTTTCATTAAGAGCTTCTTTTCTGGATTATTAAAGCCTTGAATATTGTAAGTTGCAATGTTTAAGTTAAGTGAAAAGTCAGGTGAGTGGTTTGTGTAAAGTCTTGGTAAAGGTAGTGGTGATAAAAAATAGAAAAAGATGAAGGTTGTTGAAATGTTATTGAAGATATAGAAGGTGAGTTTGGTATTAATGTTGTGGCATTTTGATTTGTTAAGTTGAGAAGATCATTTTTTGTTATATATGATTTTAGTAAGATGTTTGGGTAATTCCAAATAGCTTGAAGTAGTGGAATAAAAAAATTAGGTAGAAGTTTAGGTTCTGATAGAAGGTAGATATAGGCTTTACTATAATTATTTTTAATAGAGATGATTAAAGTATAGCCACAAGCATTGCTTGGTAAATAGTCAAAACTATAAATATGTCATAGAAAGGAAATAATTGTTTGTAGGTGTAGAAGTAATAGAAGGTGGTTATAGGCTATAAATTTATTGTAACAGGCATGAAGTTGTATAGAACCATAATATTCATTAGCAATAACAGTATTATCATGATCAAATAAAATGGTTTTAACTAATTGTGAATAAGTGTAGTTTACAGCATTATCTTCAAGAATAAGTTTTGGTATGTTGTGTGTTAATAGGTACTAGGGAATATTTAGAAGGAATAGGTATTGATGAATAGAATCTATAGCCAGATCGATGTAGGATAAAGTGGTTAGATAGAGGTTCTGGTTCATTTGATAAGTGTATTAAGCATTCACTATAGTCTAGTTTGATTGATATTGCTAATGTAAAGTTGTAAAGATTAAGTGGTATGTAATTGTAAGGATGTATATGTTCAAGAAAGAAATAGAGAGTTTGTGGATATGAAAGTAGAGGTAGGCCTTGATGGGCTAACCATTTATTGTAGCATAAATCTGAATTGAGTAGTGTATTGTTTGATGGATCTTGTGATATTTTCTTGAAGTATGATGATGCAATGGGATTTAAGAGAATAGGAAGTTCCTTTGTAGATTCACTCACTGTATGCTTGGCTCTCACAGCTGTGAAAAGTGCCATAGCCTGTTCTGTACATTGAGTCTGGCTGTCATAAACTTTGTTCTCTGTATAAATAGACTTTTTTACCTGTTTACTTACATTATTCTCTTCTAAGAATGGTCTACAAAGAGTGGAGAATATTATAATTTTAGAAGTGGTGGCTGTTTTTGTTTTTTTTCTTTATATTGTTTTTTGTCTTTGTATTGCATTTTTTTTAATATTAATATATTGGTTTTAATATTAAATATATGCATGTAATAAAGGTTATATTTTAATAAAACCAGTTATTGCTTTAAGCATTTTTAAAAATAGCATCATTGTTGCTTTATTGTTATAAATTAGTAGTATAAAATTTATTTGATAATATCAATATATATTGGGTTTTTATATAATCGATTAATAGTGATTTTCTGTTATAACAGCTATATATCAATCTTTATCTCAATTCATATAATTCAACAGAAGGATTATTATCAATATATACCTGCGTAGATAATAATCAATATATATTCACATAGATAATAATCAATATATATCAGTCTATAAATTTTGCTAATGTAGGTTAGTTTGCAAGTTTTTTGTTTCACCTTGCTTATTATATGTTGTATTGAATACATAGCTTTTTGTATTATTGTATATAGTTGTAAGTAGTAGATCATAGTAGATCATAATAAATATGCCACAAAAGTAGTACTATTGTTTTGCCTTGGTCTATTCTGTCTTCAACTTTATATAATTCTGTAAGTTCAAAATTTGTTATTACATAGTTTGACCTATTAGTAAAAATGTTTATAATTAGGTTTGTTGTAGCTTTTGGTAAGTTTATTCTTTCTAGTACTTTTTTAAGTAATAGAATATAGTTTGTATCATATGCTTTGACATATCTTGGCTAAATAATTATAGTTCTTTATTCTGAATTTGTGCATCTTCTAGGATATATGCTATTGTAATAATTGATGTTTGTGTTGATGTATTAGGAATTGTAACATAGTTGCTAGGATGTAAAATTGGATATTTGTTAAGTATTGTATTTAATTTTTTTGTTATTATTTTAGTAAAAATTTTTTGTATATGTTCAATTAAGGTAATTAGACATATTTCATTAAGTTTTTCAAAAAATTTTTGCTTTTTTGATATTGAGTAGATATTGCTTTGCTTCCACATTTTGGGAATTGTGTTGAGTATAAGGCATATATTAAAGATTTTTAGTAATAAGTTTAAGGTATAGCTGTTTAGGTGCTTTAGCATCTTGTTAAATATTTGTTGTAACCCAGTTGCCTTTTTATTTAGTAATTTTTTTAGTTTGATTTGAAGTTTTTGTACTGTTATAGGGTCTGGCATTATATTGTACTATAACTTATTTATTCTCTTATATAAGAGATATTGTTTTTGTTATTCTTTCTAGTAATTATTATTTGTGAAATTGCTTTTTGTTCATTCTTCAAAATGTTTTTTAATTTCTTTTTTAATTTCTTGTCATTCAGTTGTAACTTTGTTTGGATGTATGATGTTGTTAAGTATTACTGAGTTTGTTTGTCTTTGTAGTATACTGTTTATCATCTTTGTAGTATTGGTTGCAAAGTTGTTATATCATTTAATTATAATATTTTTAATTTTTTGCTTGTAAGCTATATTGTTTTCAATATTTCTGACTTGATAGATTGCTTTCTGTTGGTGTTTTAAAAGCTGCAGAGTATTTTCTAGCATTGTGCTTGTATTGTATATCTGATTAAACCTGAATATTTGCATTTTTGTATAGCTGTTTATCTTGTTAATTTTGTAATTAATCTTCTGAATCATTATTAGGTTTAAATTTGAATTGTCTTTTTTAAGATGTTTGATAATTTAGTTGATATTTTGTTAAGCAGCATGAAGTTTTGTAGCTTTTTTGGAGAAAGCATAATGCATTTTAGGGCTTATTTTAGTTTTGAATATGTTGTTGTTAGCTGCCTATTTGATTGCTTTGTTTAGTATATATCAGCTTTTATTTAGTTCTTTTTCTGTACTAATCATTTGAAAAAGCTTATATTCTTGTTGTTTTAGATATTTGTTGATGTTGTTTTTAAATTCTATCCAGTTATTAAGCTTCATTTTGTCATAGTAAAATATTGATATTTTCTTTGTTTTAGGTCTGTATTTCTTGATATTTATGTTAGATTGCCATGTTATTAAGATAATTTTATAGTTACTATTTGTTATAAGCTCTGTACTAATTATTTCAGATTGAGTTATGTTAGGTAGCAGTATGCTAAATATCTATATATCATTTATTTGGCTTTGTAGTAGTTCTCTTATCCAGGTAAGTAAATTTATATTAAAATATTTTAAAAAACTATTCATATCTTGAGTTTGCATTGCTATGAACAGTTGTATTGTAAGCTGAGTTTTATGTTTTTGTCTGTTATAGTTAAAGTCACTAAGAACTATAGTACTATAGTTATGTGCATAGCTATAAGTAATCCATATAACAATTTTTTGTTGTATATTTTGGTTTAGTTTTTTGTTGTTAGAAAGTAGATAAATGAATATCACTCTTATTTTTTTGTTTTGTGAAAAAAAGAAGTCAATTGCCATTGCTGTGCCTAGTATTGCCTAAATGTTGTGTATGTATAATTGAAGAAACTTAAATACTGCTATTAGGATGCTTATGCTTGATTCTTGTTTTTTTGTTATTTTACTAGTACTGTTTGATGTATATATATTGTAATAGGGATTTAATAGTTTAAATTTTGAGTAAGTTGAATTCTGCAAGTTTTGTTTTAGTTATGCTAACTATATTATAATTATATTTGTAACAGAATTCTAGCCATATTTGCATTTTTAGTTTATCATTTGCACTTTAAATATTGTGTATTAGAATTTTTATATTTTCTAGTATGTTGTAATTTTTTTGATATTTAGTTGATGTTTTGCTTGAGTTATTCTTGTTTGTTGTTTTGGTTGTGATAGCATTAAATTTATATAAAAATATCCCAGTTTGGTTTTGAGAGTGGTAGTAGTTGTAATAAGTAATTAGGTATTGTTTCAATATAGAAGTGCTTTTGAAGGATTGTTAAAGTGTTTGTAACATCTTCTTGTTAGTTTATTTGTATATTAATATATATAGAATCTGTAATCTTTTCTAGTTTTTCTTGTAGTTCTATTAAGGTCTAAGGGATATTAGACTTGCTTTGTATATTTATTGTTTTCAATTCAGGTTGTGTTTAATTTGTTTGTTGATTTATTTGAATTTATGTTATTGAAATTCTATAAAAGTAGTAGGTTTTTTTTAATAATCTTGCTATTGTTACTAGCTTTTTAGATGTCATTATTGAAAATATTAGTTTGTATTGTATTATTTCTTGTGGATTCCCTAGTAGATCTGGTTTGTCTGTTGAGTTTACTGTTATAATATAGGGAGGTAATAGAAGTGAAAACTTGTACTATGATTTAATTTGTTAAATAAACTTTTTTGCTTGTGTTTTGTCTATGATTGAATATGTAAACTCATTAGTTGTTTGAATTTTGCTAGTTTCTCTTAGCAACATGGCTTTGCTAAAAAGTAATCATTAGATAGTCTTTTAAAAAAATAATCTTTTCTAAGCATTCAAATTGTTTCTGTGAAGTTTGTATTTGAATCTTGTGGATCTATTGGGAAATACAATCTGTATATAGGCTTCAGATCTTGATAAGCTGCAGGCAATAGTTTTTTTAGTAATAGTAAATTAAAATAATTATTTGGAATTTTGTCAAAAGAGTAGTAATTTCTTAGTTGTATAGTTATATTTGCAAGTTCTCTAAACTGATTTCTCTCTAAAATTAGAAACAAGTGTTTTATTTTAGAGTTTAGATTAGCAATTCTATTTGGCAATGTTCCTAGTAATATGAAATAGGCTTCTGATAGTTTATTAAACTGATATATTCTATATAGTGCTGCAGCAACTGCTTTAGTGTGGACTTTTTGTTTTATTGGCAAGTTGAAGAAAAGTATTTGAGCTATATTTGCTAGAATTTGGCTAGAGTATAATGGTAGTTATTTGAGATATAGTATAGTTGCTTCTTGTACTATTTTGTATAGTTCTTCATTGTTTTTGATTGTTTTGTCTTTGGTAAATTCTTTGTAGTATTTGATAAGATAGTAGATTTGTTTTGTTAACATTCTGTAAAACTTTGTATTAGTTAAATAATCAATTATAATTTTTTGGCATAGCTTTTGATAAATCAGATTACTTGTTTGTCTATTAGTCATAGTTATTTTGTTATTTGTTTTGTATTTCTTTAGAGCTTCTTGAAAAAGGTTTTTATATGCTTTCTGATGCTGCAGATTTGATTTTTTGTCTTTTGTAAAAGTAAGAAAAAAGGTAGCATCTCTGTGTCTAAATTTAGCTTCGATTGCTGGATGTAATGTCTGGTTTGTAGATTTAGTCTGCATTTTATATTGAACAAATTCTTAAATTCCTTTATTACTTTGTAGTGCAGTTACTATTTTGTTATAATTTCATTGAGCTTTATTAAAAGCTTGGTCTATTTCTTTCTTTAATTTTCTATTAATTTCTTGTGTCCACTCTTTTATGTAATTATTTTGTTTTGTGCTTTATTTGTTATTAGGCTGTATTAAGTTTTTTTGTGCTATTTGGCTGTATGTACTTGTGTTACTCATTGTTCTGCTATTATATTACTATGTTTTTGTATATTATCTTCTATATTCATATTGTCACTATTTGCTGATAGTGTTATATTTTGGTTTTCAGTTAATAGTGCTTTATTGTTGTAGTCTTGTGCCTATTCTTGTAAGTTTATTATGCTATCCTAGTTAAATACTATGTTTATGCTGCTAATTTGTTGTATTGTCATGTTTTATTGATTGTTGTTGCTTGTTTTAGATAGGTTGTTGTTGTCTATTTCTATTTCTAACATGTTGTTGTTGAAACCTGTTTGGTTCAGTTTTGTTTTGTTGTTGTTATCTAATAATGATTTTATTTTTGATTTTATCAAAGGTATCACAGTTTTACTACTTTTTGGCCTTTTGTATGATAAAGTAGAGTTGGTATAAAGTTTCTTTGTCTTTAAAGCTGTACTATTTATATTTGTTTTGTTTTCTTTTGAGTTTGTTTTTTTATTGTTGCTACTAGTCTTACTTCTAGTATTATAACTTTCTATTTAGATTTGCTTTGCTGTTTTGAACATAAATTTGTATATTAGCCCAAGGGCCTGTTGCTTAGTTGTTTTGTTTTTAGTTGCTGTTGTATTTCTTTTGCACTTTATCTTGTCTTTTATTAATGCTATAGTCTAGCTTTGTTGCTTTTTTTGTTATTTTAATAGTCTTATTATTTATTTATATATATTTGTTCAGGTTTTCTTTTTATTTATTTTTCTTATATTTTTGTAATTTTTGGAGAAAAAGTTTTTTTTTTATAATCTTATTATATTATAGTATATAAATAAAAATTATAATAATAGAAAAAATAATTAAAATGCTAACAGATAAGAGCTCAATATAGCATCTCTTCTCAATAGCTCTTTAGAACAATAATGAGTTCTAAAATAATAAATAATATTTATTAATTATTTTAGAACTTGTTATTGTTCTGAAGAGCATTAGAAAGAGATGCTATATTGAGCTTTTATCTGTCAGCACTTTTATTATAATTTCTTTTTTAATATAGCTAGTACTATCTTTTTGAAATTCTTTTTTCTAATTACAATTATTGTTTTAAAAAGCCAAGTTAAACCAATAAATGTATCAAGATATCAAGAAAGGCAATATAATAAATAAATCTCAATGTATTTTATTTAGTTTAATGAATATAAATTGTAGAAACTTTTGACTTAACTTTTGGAAATCATAAAAAATAAGTTCTATTATACATTTTTGTTGTTATTTTTATATTACTTTTACTTAACTAATATTCTATTTTGGGGCTTTTGGAGATTTTTTGCTATTTTTTTATATTACAAATTGTTTTTAGAATACAATAGATAAGTTTTTTGATGGGGTGTGGTGACCTAGTGAAGTGGATAGGTTGTCAACCCCCAAGTGGTAGGTCTAGAGTTCAAATCCTAGTGACAGCGAAAATTTGCAATTCTTTCTGTGTTATGGCTAACTGTCTTCTGTGATTAGTTGGAATAGGATACCTGTAACTCATGTCATATTAGCCTGACTGGAAGGTCTAAGACACTCATACAATATTGTACGAAAGAACACAAACCAGTATCAGGCAGTGTGAACCCAAGATAAGTTCTTAGCCGTATAAATCAAGAGAACTAGGTAGGAAAATGGAAGCCTACTTGGAAGACCCGAGTAGAGGATAACCCAAACCTTCGACAGTGCTACTGTAAAGACTAGACTTATGAAACGGAGCTAGAACTTGTGAAACCAGGCAAATGTGCTGGTCTTTAAAGAGGGACTGGATGAACCAACCAGGCTGCTGGAATTTTCAAGTTCTGGAGGAAAAGGGCACATGCTGGCAAACATATGAACCAGAGGTGTATAGTTTCGACCTACCTTTCCAGGCTATCTGGAATGGCAGCTTGGTGGAACTTGAATTGAATACCAAAGTAGTAAGGATA
>CAJVQA010009540.1:0-12024 GCA_910591915.1 Cetraspora pellucida | reverse complement strand
GTGTTGTTTTCTGAGATATTTGGGATATGATTTATATGTATAAAGATTTTTGAATAGATGGGTTTAAGTTGTAAGTCGTAAAAGAATTTTTAATAATCGATAGTTTGATATTTGTTATGTAGAAATAAATAAAGTCTGGCAAGGTTTATAGTGATTTGAAATCGTTTTTTAATTGAATAAGGGGGAATAAAGTAGTATGAATTGAAGAATTGTTTGTAGTTTATTTTATGAAAAAGAGTGTTGGTAAATTGGATAAGCCAATTTTTTGTTGTATTAAGAAGTATATTGAAAGTTATTTTGTTTACATTAGTAGTGTGTAGATTTAGGCTTAATATTATATCTGTAATAAATTTTGGTTTTTTAGTTGTTATAGTTTGAATTAATAAACTATATTTGTTTTTTATAGTTAGTTTGTTTGTTATTGTAGAGTTAATAATTGAGCCAGGATAGAAGTCTTTAAGGATTAGTTTTAAGAAATCTAAAATTTGAATTTCAGAAGTTGTAAGTGAAGATAAAAAGGAGTTTTCTGCTAAAGGATAGCTTTTGAACCAGTCTAAGAATTGGTCTTGTTGTGTTGTAGTTTGTAAATTCATTTTAGGATTATAATCAATAATAGTATTTAAAGAAGGTTTAAAGTTGAAAATAATTTGACACAAAGATATAGAAGTGCTTTTTAGAGTAGTTTATAGTAAGAGTAGAAAGTTTTATAATATAGATAGCAAAAAAGAGCAGTTAAAAAGGATAGAAATTGGATGAGAGAATTGAGTTTTTTAAGATTAACAGTAAGTTTTCCAGAGAGCCAGTAAATTTTCCAGGTTCCTTTGAGAGAATTTGAAGAAATTTTGGGTATTTGGATATTTTCAAGGTTGGTAAAAAGTGTAATTTCCAGGACATCCCCATAAATTTTCTGAAATTGACCAATAGAATTCCAGAAAGGAGTTTGGATAAAAGTTTAAGGAAAAATATCAATAACTTAATGAGTTTTGGTCTGTTAAAGATGAATTTTATGTTAAAATGTTCATCTCAATGAGCTAAATATTTTTGTTTAATAAGAGAGAATAGGTTTGCTTAATAAAATTCGATGGAAATTGAGGAAGTGTGTTTTTTTTAGAAAATGTTAGTTGGTACGTAATATAATAATTAGAATTTGATAAAATTAGTATAGTTGGGAGCAAAAAGTTTAGTATACTTAGTTTACTTAGGAATAAAGAGGTTTAATTAAGTATAAGTTGAAGAAATTTAAAAAGAATATAAATAAAGATAATTTTATTAAAATATAAAAGTTTGTTGTATCGAGAAATTAAGTATGAATAAATGTATATTGTTTTAGGACAGAAAGTTGTAAAGAAAAAGTTTAATTAGAAGTTTAAGAGCTGTTAGTTTAATAAAATATTGAGAAAAGTTGAATTGTTTATTAGAGAAAAGTTGGTTTTAGTGATCTACAAGGAGAGTTAGGTAATATTATAATAATTAATTTCTTGAATAATAATATTAACTTTTTGCTAAACATTAATTTCTATATTTAATAATTATAAATGTTTTATATTTAATAATTATAAATTTCTATATTTAGTAGTTATGAACATGTTAATATATTATTATTGTTCTTATTGATATTACTATTAATTTTTATATTTAATAGTTACAAACTTGTTAAAATATTATTATTCTTTTTATTTATATTATTATTATTTTTTTTGAAAATTAAAATTATTTATATGTATTTTTTAAATACTTATATTGTTAAAATATTGTTTTAATACATAATATTGTTTTCTTTTTATTTTTACTAAAACTATTAATTATTGGTAACTACTATCTTTATTGTATTTTAATTATAATTACATAACTTATACTAAGTAAATATGCAACTAGTTATATATATAGCTTTTAACTATTTATTTAAGAGTTTTTTTTTTAAAAAAATATTAATGGTGAGACCATGCCTTTAACTTTATTGTGAAGTTTTTATAAAGAAAAGCTTGCTTTTAAATTACATATGAAGAATAAAGACTCAGACATATAATCTGTGACCTAAACCTACAAGAGTGGCCAAGGCTCACCTAGATTTGGGTATTAGTAATAATATATGAGAAAGGAGTATTATATTTAATCTATTGGATAGTCCAAAAATCAATTTTAGTGATAATTTGTAGTATTGAAATAGGAGGTAATAGTAAATTAGAAAGAGAATTATAAGTTAAGTTTATAGAAGATGTAATAGAAGACTGAGCTAATCATGAAATACAATATGGGATCCATATTTGTTTATAAATTTGTTGGTTTAAATAAAGAAGAAATTTATTTATTTAAGAGTTTGCCTATAGGTTCTATACTAACTATTATATTTGTAATCTATTAGAAATTTATCTAATTAAATACTCTAATTTTTATATTATATCTAATAGATAGTATACAAGTTTCTATATATCTAAGTGTTGTCTAACCTAATTATAACCTCTCTTTTTATATGTCTATTAAGCTGTTATATATTTCAGAATATATTATCTGACTGTAAGTCTTCTGTTAACTAATCTATCTATTTTTTTATAAAATATTAATAAGATTTATTTTTGTAAAATTTACCTAGACTCTAGTATCAACTTTATAATATATTTTTAATATTTATAGTTTTTTTTATTTTATTATCAGACTTTTAATTCAAATAATCTAGTAGGACTGTAATTTGTTCTTAGTATATCAGAGTTATGACATCTGATATTCTTTTTCTTTAATTTGAGATTTCCAACACCCTGGTTGATAATACCCTTTACCTGAGGTTTTTACTTACCTAATTTCTTTATATTAATATCTGTTTTTTAAGTCTAACTTTAATAATAATAATATTAAAAAACTATGTTATCTTTTTATTTAAATTTTTCCAAATAAGTTTCAGTTTTTCTCAATCTTACAGATTTATACAATTACAAGAACTTATCTTAGATTTGTACTGCCTGGTACTGGTTTGCATTATTCTGTGTAACCAAAATTACACAAATATCCCTTGACCTGCTAATCATGCTGTTGCAACTGTAGTTACAGATATTTTAACCCAACTAATTAACAAAATGCCATTACTGTAATACAGATATATTTTTTCAAATTTCATCTTCAGTAGGTTTTGAACTTACAACTTGCAACTTGGAGGTTGACAACTTATCCATTTCATTAAGTTGCCATACCCTTATAATGTAGTTTAATTTTTATGCTTGCTAATATTTTATTAATTAATTAATTAAATAAAAGTATAATTTTTAAGTTAAGAATATAATATTTTTATGCCAATTTTTTTTAATTTTTGTAACTTTTATTTTGTTCTTTTTGAAAATAACCTTTGTTTTGTAAAATTTATTAAATTTATATTGTCAAAATTTAAATAAAATCGATTTGCCTTTTTTAAAAAATTAATTACTCATAAGTAGAATAACTCAAAAAGCCGTCATTATTACATTATTCTAAGTAAATTATATACATTCTTAAATCAGCAATAATTATGTTAGTTCGAAAGAAAACTGTACTGAAAGTTGTTATTAAACGCAGTAATTTCGGATTTTCATAAAAAAGTTTTTATCGTATGCACCCTAAATAATGTTTGATGAACACCTTAGCAAGCCGTGCATTTTTTAAATCCACCGCAGGATACTCAGCTTGCAGCATTATGAGCCAACCAGAATTATGCTAACAGAAGACCAGAATTATGGCCAGAATTATACTAACCAGTTTGAATTTTAAAAATTGACCCATCCCTGACCCATATGTATTATATCATACATATATTGATATCAATTGAAATTATTTAATTTGTAAGCAATTACGTGTATATATATATATCTACATAGTAAATATATATATAAATATTAGTTATTAAAATTATGTATCATAATCACGGGTCAGTATATAATACGTGAGTAATTGTAATAAAAATCCCACAATTTTAAAAAAATATAAATACCTCTCATGTCAGAGATGTAAAAACTTTATACTTACCTGCCAGGATACAACCATGATCAACAAGGTGGTTGTATAGGCGGTGGCTGCTGGCATTGCACTATAGTTGGCGGCTGCCGTCTTGAACATCCTACGGGGTGTCTCAACTGGATAATTTTTGTCTGCTGGGGTAGTTCGTGGTTCGCCGCGGACTGCCCCTAATTTTATTTATTGTAGTGGGTGGGAGAGTGATAAAAGGGGAGAAGTTGTGTAATTATTTCTAATGTTTTTGATTTTATATTTTTTTCAGTGATATAATTTCGTAAACAACTTGATTGTTTTGACGAACGTAGAAAGTTTATTTTCTTATTGCATTTATGTTTGTTTATTGTTTAGGTTTTTTCACTTATAATATTTTGTTTTACTATCGGTAAAATGACTATCAATCAAGAGTATTAAAATATGAAATGCCACCAATTCTTTTTTTGTGGACTTTTTCATAAGAGGGTATAACATTATTGTCATAGTCTTAAAAAATTTTATTTACAGTATTTTTTTTTTCAAGATAATTTATTTTTATATAAATTTATTAATTATAAAAAATTTGAACGGGACGTTGTATAAAAAAAAAAACTTTAGACGTGATGTGTCTCCGTTTACTTTTTTTTTTTATTGCTAAATCAATTTTAATATTTTTTATTTGATATAACGATCATTTTATTATTCGTGAAAAGCAGATAGTGCCTTATACAACTTCTAATTCTATTTGATTTCTTGATCTCGTTATTTTAACGATTTTATTAATGATTTTGCATCTTCCACTATTTCTATTCGTTAGTTTCATATCTTCCTTATAGAGTTTTAATACGACAAAATAGTAAGACCTCCAATGCACTTTTTTTTATTGTTCCCTAAGTACACGTTGGTAAAGTTTAGTCGCAAGAGCGTGCACTTATGGAGGTTTTATTGTAAATAAATTTATTATATCAATACACTTTACTTACTACATTGAATATATGAGTAATGGACTAGGAAAATCTCAGTTTGAAAGAAGGTGGGTTTCCCAGTCCATTCCCATATATATATCTCGACCGGAAATAACTCTATGTAATAAGATGTGTATTCATAATCGGGTCAACATCAAACGTTGTAAGGTTTTGGAAACAATTTCATAAATTCAAAAATCAACATTTTGACAATAAATTTAACGACTATAATATAATTAAGTTTCAATCATGAATTTCAAAAAGTTGTAATGTGATATTGTGTGAAAAAAATTATGCTGCGAATTCAAAAGATCGTAATGTGATATTGTATGAAAAACTTTTTGCTACATAAATTTATAAACGTACGAATAGTGCATCTACTTGAGAATATAACACAATGAATAATCAAAGTATGATCAAAAAGGTTCGAAGCCGTATAATGGCAAACATTGACCAAATTGACATTTATTTGCAGGAGAAATTTGTTTCAGTGCTAGTCTTTTATGCTTTGCTGCGCTAGACAATGAATGGTACAATAAAACTGAATTCTTATCAATTTAATAAAGCCAATTTGGGTCAGTTTAGATGGAATTATGTGTATGTATGTATGTGTGTACGTACGTACATCATTAAAATGTTTTTAACTTTCAACAATAGATGATCTTGAAGAACTATTGATGCATGCATCGTCCTTATCAGTATAAGAATCATCTTTTTTTTTGGTAATAGCGATAGGCGTTTATCAATAAATTATTTTTAGAAATTCATTGTATAAAATGAAACAGTTTATAAGGCCAAGTGCAACATACCAAAAATATTTTTGAATTGCGCCATTCTCAGAATGCAACCACCCGATTCGATTGGAATGTATATACGTATCGATATAACGCAAGCTGTTACTTTATTGAAAATTTTGCGGTTCGTATATAAGATTTCACATCGGTTCTTGCACAGGTTCTTGTACAGGGAACGTTTAGTTGTAATTCTTTTAAAAAATAAAAGTAAACCCATGATTTAATACAAATATCATTTCCCTTCTTTTGAATTTCTCATTGATATTCAAGTCTTGTTGAGTGAATAAACGCTATAAACGTGATTCAATTCGATGATTCAGGATCAAGGATCATAGTATAGTAGTGTCAAAAACGAAACCTTCGCATTATTTTGCGTAGAAAGTTTTTAACTGAAAATAAGGTTGTTTATCAGTTTGGTCCAGTCTTAGTGACTTATATTTTTAATTTTTAAGGTTTAAGCAATTTAGATATCTGAGCCGGTTCAGTCTTAAGACTGAAAGCGGACCGATTTTTTCAGTTACAGAAACTGTGGTTTATCGGTTTAGACCAAACTTTCTAACATCTCTAAATGAAAATAAAAAATTTAGTAACAACAAGTAGTTTGTATCAAATTGGTTTATTTTGTTAGAAACTTGATCGAAGTTTTGAAATACTTTAGTTGATTACTTACGCAATTTAGTTCCATAACAACTAACGTAAATAGTAATGTTAAATAATGTATTCTTCTTACTTAAGTTAAAAGATAATTTCCACATATTCAAGTTATTCCCATATATTCAAGCTATTTATATATGTTCAAGTCATAGTGAAGAATCTTTACGATTAACTTTAATGCAATAAAAAAAAAAAGTTGTGTGCAACATACCGAATTTTCTTGTCTTTATAATTAACCTTCGTTTCATCTGTCCATCATTATCCGTGATAAATTAGTAATTTTAGCAAGTTCATACGTATTCATCAATACCAGAAAATTGGCCTTATATCGTATGTACGTATATTTTATATATATGTTGTACCTCAGGTTAACGCTTGCCGAATTTTTGGCCAGCATTAACTGATTGACATTGATTTGCCTAAATTATTTTAACTTAGGCCGATCGTGTTATTTCAAATGCATTACAAAAAATTTGTTTGATATTTCACTTTGTATACGTATAAAAAATTTATGCATCAAATATATTTTATATTGAAATTAAAGTGTCCAAGCTTCTACTGCTATTATTGTTAAGTTTGCAAATATACAATGACGAAGTAATGCTTTTAAATAAAACAAATAAAAGCAATAAAATAATACATGATTTTCTGCTAATTAGGAAAGACATAGATTCCTAGACACAACATATCGAAAGATAGTAGAATTTGAAATCAAAGCTATTTAAAATTATTTTTATAAATTCATCAAAACAAAAAAAAAACAATGTCTTTCAGTAAAAAATCTTTCCTAAAATTATAAATAATTCTACAATTACTTTCTAGTTAAATATATAAATCAATAAAAACAATTGAATAATTATAAATATGATAATAGTTCTTAAAATTTTTGAAATCGATCTTCAACATTAACACCAAATACTGCTACAGAATTAAATCGACGTTTCTTACGTTTCTTACATACTAATAGTGCAATAATTACAAATAAACTTAAAATCGCGATACTACCTACGACTCCGATAATTATTGGTGTATGATTACTACTTGAACTATTTGAACTATTTGAATTACTTTGATTTGTTGTATTAGTAGCAGAATTAGGTGCATTTAAAGTCGTATTTGAAGTATTCGTAGGTATTGGTAAAGGTGTACCATCCAAATTAACATCTTCAACGTATGGATGATTAATACCCATACAAACAGAAACTGGCTTAATATTATAACTAGCATTTTTTAGAATTGGTACTACTAAAGAAACTTGTGCAGCGGTTTGATTATATAAATCATATTCAATAGATATATGACCAGTATTGTTAAGATTTGGATCGGCTATCCATTGAGTGAAATTATTTACGATCCAAGAAAAATTAAAAGTTGAATCACCATCTGATTTCCAATCATAAGTATCTAAATCCCAAATTACTGGTCTTAAACCAAGTTGAGTTGAAATATCCCGAATTCGATCATCATAATCTCCAAATGGTGGACGCATGAATTTAGGTGTAATATTAACAGCAGCTTTTACTGCATCCATTGTCCATTTAAGCTCTGCAATAACTTGTTCATTAGTTTGTGTTGTTAACCAAGAATTTGACCAAGTAAGTACACCGATTTCATGTCCTATTAAGTTAAATTATTAATTCAGTATTAAAAAAAAAAAAAGAATAAAAATGCAGAATGAAACAAAAAGTTTACCAGATTTAAGAATTCTTTGCAAGATTTCAGGATATTGATATACTCTAGAACCAACAACAAAGAATGTAACTTTGATGTTCTGTGTGTCTAGAAAGTTTAGGACCGTACTTGTATATTCACTGAAACAAACATAACAAATAAATGATTAATTTTTTATATAAAATTATAATGTTAAGTTATGCATATTTAGTTAAATTGAATAAAAAAGCTTACCTTGGTCCAGCATCCAAAGTAAGAGCCCAATCTAATCATGACAAGAAAGAAGTATTATTAAGATTTATAAATTTTATTTTTGTAATATAAATGACTATTCGTTTTTTTTTTTTTAACAATTACCAAGTTTGTTTGGACAGCTAACAATATCATTGCTTCGGATACAATTATCACAAGTCCAACGGCAATAAGTGTTAACAGTCGGACATGTAGAATTTAGTGGATTTACTGGAGCCTGACTGACCTTCGTTAAATTTACAAGGTTTGTATATATATCACTTGTCGGAGGAGGAAGATCCATTGCTGGCCAAGTTCCAGGAAGTACAGCCAAAATGGAACTTGGCATTAACATGCAAAGAACTGCTAATAAAATGAATGGATAATTTACTTGTTTCATAGTTGTCGTATTTTTGTAAAGATTTGATTCTTTACTAAACGACTTTGGGGGTGATTATAAACACATTCAAGATTTATAAACACATACAAAAATTAAAAAGGAAGCTCATGAAGACCATAATAAAATTTTACTCTATGCTTTATAAAATTCCAATCCGCGTCATGTTGTGTTTACAGATGCTGTGTAAATGTTTAGATGACATAAATGTAAATGGACATAACTATTACTTAAAATAGTATTAGTGAAATACAAGTTATTGTTTCCGAACTCAATAATTATACAAGTAAAATAATATATATTGTGGAATTAATTGAATTTAGTCGAATAGAATACATGGATGATAACTTGGGATTGAATATTGAATTTTATCGTATTCCTTATGACATTGACAAAAACAGATTTCCGACCAGCCACCAATGAATACTATGATAGTATAATACATATTAATTAATGTGTACCGAAATGAAAATAAGTTGTGTAATCCATAAGTTATTTTCGGTAGTAAAAATCTTTGTTTCAGAAAACAGTGTCACAATGATGGAAAAAGTATTAATAATGATGATAAAATAATAATTACATTATTGGTAATAGAAAAAAATTTGTACAAGGTTCTTGTCGATCTTTCATCATAAATTCAACTTAACAATCATTTAAAATTAAAGATATTACAGGAATAATCCTGTGAATTTTATCATTTGAGTTTCAGAATTAACTTATTTAGAAATAAGTAGGAGCTTAAAAGTTTTAGTTGTGTTTCTAACTTACAAAAGTTAGAAAATAAATAAATGCCTATTTTCTTTAAAAAAACTTTTTTTTATGAAAACTTATAAACTTTTCGGTTTTGATGATACTATTATTATCATTATTACGAAATAATAGATGATCTATTTTATAAAATCAGAAATTCAGCCATTGATTCTGAAACTCTCCATTCGAGTACCATACCGTAAAAGGTCATCTACAAGTTCCCCTTTGATATAGAATCTGCTATGAATTACTATGAATTAGACCCGTGTACGCGCAGGATCTCTATTTAAATCAATGCATATGTTTCCAAAAATTCACTTTAGAATTTACCATGCTACAATATAAACACTCAACTGTGTACCATACCCTAGATCTATTATAGATTTTAGAATCAATGAAATGTAACGGACCCATGTCTTTTATATAATATTTTACGACACGTTTTAAGTTACAAATTCTAGAAATCTGTAGAATTTAAAATTACTTATAAACATTGCAAACATTCAGATCATTTTTAATATATCTTTGTTACAAAAGTATTGAACGGAATTATTGAAGTTTTTCTTAAATTTCTAAAAAATTTAGGCAATTGTTAAGTTTAGAACAGATACGAGTTTTATAACCACGTGATGAAAGATCAAAAAGCTTGGCACTTATGCTTTTGCATATTGTACCCACATCTTACAGATATCCTCTATTTTCAAGTTTTCTACAGTTCTTTATTGGTTGTGAGGGCAGTTAGAAAATACAGTAAATTCAACGTATAAAAATTAAAGTTTACGAATTATAGGCGGACATAATCGGACAACAATCATACGATAGCAGAGGGTGAAACCTGTGCCAGAGGTTGTTACGTTATTGATGCATATCATTACCTAAATGATATTTAATCCTAATTTAATATAGATCTACATCAAAAAAAGTAACCTAAAAAAAAAACACGAGTTTCACCTTTTTTCGTATTCACGTTGATGATGATAAAAATAAACTCAGTTTCACCCTGTTCTATGTTAAATAATCGGCTAAAATAATTTAAATTTTAACATTAATAGAATTTAATTTTAAACAAAAATTGCATCTTTTTATGCCGTCAGGGAAAAGCCACGAATTTTTATGTTTATTATTAAACCTCTGATTGGTGTTATAATATTACACATAATTAAATTGTGTTCTCTTGGTAACACCTATCGCTATATTATATATATGTTACCGATCGAATTGTTTTCAGGGGCTGAGTTTAGTAACAAATAATAAACAATAAACTTTAAAGCCCAAATGTAATTGATATCAAAATAAGGGAATTGATATTTCCACACGGTGTCAAGTTGGCCAATTTAGCTCATCGTGATTTAAAATTAAGATCGATTAAAAATAGTTCATATCGATATAAAGCAACAAAATACTAATAAGGTAATTGTTATAAATGATTGTCCGGAGCATGGACTAAAAAAAATTATCTTGGGCTCCGTTTAGAGATTAGAGAATATCTACTGCGCAATCCGCGCAGCCTGTAAACACCAATTTTTGTTACACCGTCCGCTTTAATCTTACTTATTACGTAAAAAGTTAAATCATCTGCAACCCGAAAATGTGTACCAGGGACGTGTGGAGCTTGCGATTTAAGGTGTTTCTAAGGAATTTACACTTATAAAATCTATAAGTTTCTATTCCTTAAAATCGCAGTAAATCACAAAATCCACACGTCCCTGATGTGTACCAGGTTGCTGCTCCGGTGATCATGTCATAGTCCGGAATGAATATTCGGAAATTTTATTTAGCACATAATTAATTCTTTTCATTGGTTATGTACTTCATGCAAATATTACGCTGCTCTGGTGATCATGTGATAGTCCGAAATGAATATCCGGAAATTTTATTTAGCACATAGTTAATTCGTGCAAATATTACGCAACCCGAAAATGTGTACCAAGTTGCTGCTCCGGTGATCATGTGATAGTCCGGCATGAATATAACTACCCCAGTATCACCACCAAAAAAATCACGGGCACGTGATATTTTCGTGGTGCAAACCAATGAGATTACAAGATCAGGTGTAACGTTGCACGATCAGGAAAATTAAAACAAACGTTCGTTTTACTAAAAATCGCACATAACTCGAAAATTTACATAGGAAACCACCTTTAGTGCACTAACAAAAAAATTTCCTTGAGCGATTTTACTAATATACTCTTACTATTAGCTAATCATAATATAATGCTAACCCTAATCTTACTGAATTAGGAATTTTTATCATTATCACATGCCCGTGATTTTTTGATGGTTACGCTGGGAAAATCGCATGAATATCCGGAAATTTTATTTAGCACATAGCGATAGTTAATTCGCGCAAATATTACGCAACCCGAAAATGTGTACCAAGTTACTGCTCCGGTGATCATGTGATAGTCCGGCATGAATACCCGGAAATTTTATTTAGCACATAGTTAATTTTACATATTTCTTTTCATTGGTTATGTACTTCGCGCAAATATTACAACACATGACGTCTAAAAACCTTCACATTATTGTCATTATAGCGGGTTGACATTTTACACTTTCTTCATTTGTTGTACTCGAAGTTTTGCTCCACTTCGTAATGATTCAGCCTTTATGG
>CAJVQA010009539.1:0-12025 GCA_910591915.1 Cetraspora pellucida | reverse complement strand
ATATATACTGACTCACAGTCTGTAATCTCTAAATATTACAGTCTTTCAAATTCAGCCCATACTTCATCTTACACACACACTTCATACTTCTCATTATGGAATACACTTATCAACTTTATCAAATCATACAATATCCATATCATTTTCCATAAAGTTACTGCCCATCAGGACAACTAGTACAATAACCTTGCAGACCAACTTGCACGCAGCCACTACAACTTGCTATATTTTACCTTTATGCCCTACAATATTTACAACCCCATATACACTTTAAATCTTGAAAACTTTCCTTTAAAATTACCTACTCATCATAGTATCTGTACAATATGTCATGCACATATTTATGCTTTATGGATCACACAACACCGCTTTCAAAAATGGGACAAAATCCTTAACCAAGTTAATTGGCAAGCCACCTGGCTATACATTAACAATAACTAAAAGATCTCAAACTTCTCGCACAGCTTTCAGTTCTCTACTCTTAAATCCTTTAGAATTAAAATCCTACTAGATAATCTCCCTACTCCACACATCCTACATAAACAATATCACTTATACTCACCTATCTGTCACCGATGCCATCAAATTAGTTCTCAACTTTACTGGACAACCTGTCCATCTAATCAATTGCTATACAGTCTTATAGACATTTTATTACAACATACTATAAATACTAAAACACTCGACACTACTTCAAATACTATAACCAACTTATATAACCAAATCAAGCTATTGAGAAGTATGACTATTCACAGTATACCAGACTAACCTTCAATCTTTTCAACTCTAACAAGTCTCATATCAAATGAACTCATTAACATTATTGCAAACTTGTCATCAAAAAAGTAGCCATAACACTTGTTATCAAGTTCTTATTTCACCTTAATTAACAAATTTACCATAAAATCTGGAATCTATATTGTATCTCAAGATCTACAGCCCAAACCCCTAAATATAACACACTTTCAAATGCCATTTCACTTTCATCACATCCCCTTCCACTCAATTCTATTAGGTTAAAAATAAACTCTTGGTATATCCAATAAATTAAATATCAAACTAATCCCCTATACATAATCACTAACACTCAAATCTAGGTGAGCCTTGGCCACTCCAGTTGGTTTAGGTCGCAGATAAATTAGTCTGAGCTTCTATTCTTTCTATAATATTTTAAAAGCAGAATTGTACTTTATGTAAAATCTCAATTAAATATTCAATAAAGATAGAGGCATGGCCTCACTATTAATATTAAAAAAAAAATAAGTTTTAAATCTTAATTTTTAAACAATAAGTTTTAAACCTTAATTTTTAAACAATAAGTTTTAAATCTTAATTTTTAAATAATAAGTTTTAAATCTTAATTTTTAAACAATAAGTTTTAGACTCGAATTTTTGAATAATAAGTTTAAAACTCTAATTTTTAAACAATAAGTTTTAAACTCTAATTTTTAAACAATAAGTTTAAAACTCTAATTTTTAAAAAATAAGTTTTAAACTTCTAATTTTAAAAAATAAGTTTAAAACTCTAATTTTTAAAAAATAAATTTTAAACTAAAAAACTTAGTTATACATATATTGCTAATTTTAAAATTTTATAACTTATTTTAAAATTTAACTAACTTATAATTTAAAGTTTTATTTTAAATATTTAATAATCATTATGATAAAAATAATTTATTTAACAACCTGTATTAGAAGTTTAAATAATAATATTTCTTAAATAAATCTTAATATTATTAACATCTATTATATTTTTTTAAAATATTAAACAAATCTTTTTTGATACTAAAGCTTTATTTAATAAATTAAAATATAAAAACTCTTAGTCAAGATAACAAAAAAGTTATCTTATATCAAAACTACAAATAAACACTTGTATATTTTTGGTATTTAATTTAAATAGTTCATTAATAATTCTATAGTAGTTGCTATATTTGCAATGCAACTAAGATTATTGCTTATTTAAACCTTTTATACTTCAATCTTTATTATATTATTAAATTATCTTTAATATATATATTAATCAAAAAAATCTAAATACTTTTATTTATATTCTTAGAACCTTATATCTTATTTTATATATATATTTTTAAAACTATATTACTAAAGCCTTCTGTATTTTATATTGTAAGGATACTAAGCAGAACTACCCTAGAATTCCCTATTCATAAAATAGCTATTTAATAATTCACGTAATGTTATATGTTATTACACTCGAAAAAAGCATTGAATTTGGTGAGTGTATCTGTTAGGTATTCTTTATTATGTCTTGTTTTATGTTCTGTCTTCTTCTATTACATTTTAAGCATATTGCTTATATACTTTTCTTTATCTGCTATATACTCTAAATATGCTATATATACTATATATATTATATATGCTTTATATGTTATATATGTTATATATACTATATACACTATATATGCTATATATACTATATATTCTATATATGCTATATATGCTATATACACTATATACTACTAATCCGATTTTGTATATATTAATAATGATTCTATTTTAGATCATAACAATATATAACTAAACTAGTTTTATTCAATATACTATAGTTATCTAATATTTGCAGTCATAAGGTTATTTGTTTAACTGCTATATAAACTATTTTTATTCTTATAAAGTTCATTTAAGTCACAATATCTATCTTTTTAACTTCTTTTCTTTATCTTTCTATTGTCTAATTATGAATCCAATTGATATTTCAGACTTTTAATTCAGATAGCTAATATAATATAACTTGTTATTTTATTTTTTAACAAATTTAATGGCTTGGTTGGTTATATACTTCTCTATATATCTTTTTATACAATTATATCTATCTATTCCTTATCATGATTTTCTAAACTTTTATTAGTTTAACAGCATTATTAAAGATTTATACTATTTTTTTATTTAAAAATTTTCAAATAGACTTATATCTTCTTAGTTTCTTGATATTCTATATTATATATTCTTATTGTGAGTTTGTATCAGTCTTATGCAACATTAGTTATTAACATTTATTTATCTACATATAATGATAACTTTATATAAATGCCTTAATTTTCTAATAACAAGTAAAAACTAATTATTTATACCAAAGATTACAAATATCTAAATTCAACTGATTAATAAAAAAAGTTTTTATAATACAGATTAATTTAAAATTTTCATTATGAATAAAATTTAAATCTTAGATTTGTTACTTGAAAGATGACAAGTCAACTACTATACTAAAATTATTATCATTTTTATTATATTTTAATTTATAAATTTTAAGCTTAGATTTTATAAAAAATATATTTTTTATATTGCTAATTAGAATTAAACTCTATAATAATAATAAAACTGCTACTTTTTAATAGACTAAATTATTGATTCAAGTTAAACTAAAAACAAAACTTATAATTTTAACTTTATAATATGTTTTTTTTTCTCTTAAGCAATTACAATAATACTTTATTAAATTATTTATAACTATATATATAAATACAGAATATTATTTAACTTATAAGTCTACTATTATTCAGCTATTCAAATAGTACTTAAATATAACTTGCCACATTAATCTAATCAGAACTAAAAATTATAACTTGTCTAATATTGCTCTACAATAGGATACTGTCAATCTGAAGACATCTTCTTGTAAAAAAAAAAAAATATAAAAAAATGAAAAGAATTTTAAAGTTAAAAAATATAGAAACAAAAATAAGAAGTAAAGTAAAACTAACAAAAAGAAAATAAAACTAATCTATAAGAAAAATAAAAAAAAATATAAAAAAATAAAAAGAATTTTAAAATTAAAAAATATAGAAACAAAAATAAGAAGTAAAGTAAAACTAACAAAAAGAAAATAAAACTAATCTATAAGAAAAATAAAAAAAAAAACTTGCTAACAAGATAAAATTCTATTCAATGATTGCTGCTTATTACAATGTTTGTATATTTTTATAAACTATAGCTATTCTCTAGAAACTAAATACTCTTAATCAAAATAAAAACTGTATTCACTTGTAGGATAGAGTTTAAGCCAGGTACTTTCCATATAAAAAAAATCTTCAAGTAGGTAGAATACTGTGCTAAGGTTTGGAGTGCACTTAAGTAGTCTAATTCTTTATAAACCTTCATAATTATTTTTTTAAAAATATTATGCACATGGCCTCAGAATATATATATATTTTAATATAATTTTGATTTTTCTAAATTAAATCCTTTTTAGATATGCTATACATGATTGGCTAACTTATGTATTTGTTATATTCCTTATTCACTATATTCAAACAAGCATATAATTGCAAAAGAAAGTGATACACAATATTAATTATTTAATGTAAGTAAGCCAAATCTTTACTTTTCAAAAAAAGAAAACAAAAAAAAACAAAGTGTAGATATATCATTACTGCAAGAGTCCAAGTTAAAAAAAATTTTTTTAGTTATTTTTTATTTCTTCTGCTTCTAATTTTTTTAACTAGAAACCTGATTTTGTCTCTACTTGCTTTCAAAATATTTGTTCAGTTTGGATGCCAAATATGTGAGTGAGTCCACCAAACAAAAGCTTAATCCAAGTTAAGAACTACTTAAGTTTTACTTGCTTCTTGGTATATTACTTACTTGAGCTTTGTCAATAACAAGTTTACTTTATATAAAACTAAGAATATTATCCACTTTGAAGCCAGAGTCTTCAATCTACTTTTGGTGCCAACTTGGTCTAGGTAATCATTGAAAAGAGTTCTGTTTAACACTATAATATAATAAAAGCCAAATTAACTATAAAAACTAATAAAAAGTTCTAAAATAAAAAAAAATAATGAATTAGAAATTTTAGAAAAAAAACTGCCTTTGCAAAATAAAGGCATTACATATAACAGCAGTATTACAAAAGTTATATCTACAATAATATTATGTATATAAGTATTCAAAAGACAAATTAGCAGTAACATCTCTGTATTTAATATATAAAATACTTAATTAAAAAAGTAGTACAAATAATCAAACTAGAGTGTTGAATAATGCAATATATATAGATAAAAATTAGTAACAAAAAATTAGTTAATAATTAATAAAACAAATAATTTAAGAGTTTAAATAAATAATCTTCTAGTAAATTATAGATATAGCATTTAGTATAAAACTTTAAAACAAACTATTTAAATAAGCAAAAAGTGTATATATAATTAGCTGTACTCTTATTTTTTCAAAAATAGTTGTAATATTAATCTAATTTTATTAATAAAGTCTTAAATATAATTATAGATAAATCTAATTATAGAATTATAAAAAAATATTGCATAACAGCTTATGATTTGCATTACAAAAACTATTATATAATGATGCCTGTAATTCAAAACAAATTAAGCTCTTTCTTAAGTAACTGCATTAATTCATTAAAAAAAAAGTTATCTACCTAATTTAGAATACAAATGACAAGGTAATATTACCTTAACAAATAAAGTCTATAGCCATATTAATGCATTATTATATGTTATGTTGTATATCATTGTAGAATAATTAGAAAAATTCTAAAATAATAACAATAAATTGTAAAAAAAAAAAAGCGTTAGCAAATAAGTGAAAAATAAATAGTAATAATAAGAAAAAATACTCTAAATTATGTTCTAAGTTCTCTTTTTTTTATTAAAAAGTCTATATAAATATGGTTTGAATTTGCTTATTTGTAATATTATTTTGTCTTTTAATAATTAGAACACAAAATCGATTTGTATTATATAAACCAAATTATTTTTTAAACCTGATTTAAAAATAAATAAAGTTATAATTAATAAAGTTCTAATAAATAATTAAATAAAAATAACCCAATATACTTTTTTAAATCTGTATTATATTAAATCTGCATTCTTTGTAATATTTTTAAGACTGTCTTTGACTAGTACTAAATTGAATCTGTCTTATCTGCCTTGAGTAACATTATATAGTATTAATATTTATGAAACAACAATTATCATATTTTTTCTTGTCTTTATAATGCATTTCTGATCTAGAAGATCATATCAATATTAAAATTAATCTTTTTTAATATTTTCATAAATAATTGTATTAATACTTTATTATAAAATACACATTTGCAATAACTTTTATAAAAACTCTTTTTATAATAATTTAAGTATTATTGCTTATAATTTTAATTTAAAAACTCTTGCAATTAAATTTGATTTATTAGAAGATTTTTAATTTAGTATAAGTTTTTCAAGAATTTTAACCTATTTTAAAATATATATTAATATAATAAATAAATTAAGTTTTTTAAATTCTCTAATAATTGATATTGCATCTTAATATAATTGTTAAAAATAACTTATAAATTTTGCAAAATTTAAACTAATATTATTTGTTTTTTAACTAACTTTTATTAGCTTCTTTATTTTTATTTAATTTTTTTTTTAATGTTAAAGTTTCTGTTTTTGAGAATTAGTATTTTTATTCAAAGAACATCTTCTGGACTACATCTATTCAAAATACCCAATGCATTTAAGACCCTTAGGAATAATTTATTCTTAACAGAAAATTTACTAGAACCTTCTATATCTCACATATAGCTAATTTAGTTTTATACAATATGCTATAATTATCTAACACTTGCAGTCATAAGAGTTATTTGTTTAACTGCTATATTACACTATTTCTATCTTTGTAATATTTACTAAAACCCTAGTATTTATCATCATGACATCTTCTTTATCATTCTTTACTAATTGCTACTCAGAACTAAAAAGACTTCTCTAACTTCCAATTCTGATAGCTTGGTATAAAATACATATATATCTTTTTTTTTGTTAATTCTGGCAGCATGGTTAGTCATATGCTTTTCTATACATCTTGTTATCCAGTTTATTTACTTATTCCTTTAAAGATGTTTTATGAGCTTTTATTGATCTGACTATATCATCAAAAGTTTATACTATCTTTTTATTCAAAAAATTTAAATGGGCTTCTGACTCTTTGATTTTTTAGTTTTACTGTACTTAGTGATCTTATCATAGTTTGCACCAAAGTTTTATACAATAATGATTATTAATATTCCTTTATATATGTAATATTATACTTTATATAAATGCTTTAAGCTCTTGTTCAAGATAATGCAACTTATAGTTACAGATATACTAATTCAACTGATCATTAAGAGACAGTTTGTTATAATACAGATTAATTTTCAAATTTTATTATAGGTAGAATTTGAACCTTAGACCTGCTATTCGAAAAATGACAATCTAATTATTACACTAAAATTGCTATACTCTTATTAGCTTTTTTATTATAAATAATATTATTTAATTTATAATATGTTTTGGTTCTTAATTTTACTTAGTTTTTATAATATTAATATATATAATTTATTTTTTATTTTATATTTTAATTTAATTAATCTAATAAAATATTTTATAAAATTAAATAAAAAATATTAAAAATTAGATAAATAAACAAATTATTTTATAGATGTATGGCGAGCTAGTAAAGTGTCAGGTTGCCAACCCTCTAAGTGGTAGATTAGGTGTTCAAATTCTATCAATGATAAAAATTTAGATAATCATCAATGTAATATTTGTATTACAGCAACTGTTACTAATGATTAGGTTAGAATACCTGTAATGGCGATCGCACCAGCATAACTGATAGGTTATGGGGCATCTGTGTAAGTATAGTATTACACAGAGAAATGCAAACTGACAGATCAGACAGTACAAACACTAAATAAGTCCTTGTGGCCATATAAATCTATTGAAATTAGGTAACAAAAAGTCTATTTAGAAAGAACTGAGTAGAGAGATAGTTAAATCTTTAATGGCCCTACTGTAAAGTCTAGACTGAGAAAATGTATACCAAGGTCATAGTACTCAGTCATAATAGCCAGATGAGCAAGAACCTTCAGGTTGGAAGGCTCAAAGGTATTACCAATCAGGCTGCCAAAATGAACCAGAAGAAAAAAATATTAGGCCAACTAGATATACTGATGAACTAATCATAGTTCTACACAGGCTATCTGGATTAGAAGTTTGGTAAAAAGGTAGATGAAAAGACAAAGATATACTAAATTACTGAGGTTATGCTGTGAAGTAGATGCTGAAGTCTAAGTGAACTCTACAAGGGCATAGCAGTTTAATGGTCAGCCCTGACTGCAAGTGTTGGTTCTGTCATAGCAATATCTAGATCAGCTGTAAAAATGGGTACAGAAGGTTCTAGGGAGTTTACTTCAAGAATAAATTAGTCCTAAAGTTGAGACGATGTTCTGGGCATCTAGGTATGACCCAGTAAGTTAACACAGATTACAGATTTAGAGGATTTAAAGTAGAACACCCAAGTAGGAATGTTAAATATGACAATTAGTAGAAAACATTCAGATGGACTTCTTAAATAAGTAATATAAAAAAGTTACATATGTAGCCAATTGTACTCTCTTCTGTAGTGGTTCTTTGAATCACAATACTGATAAGTAATTAATAAAAGTCAAAAGACCAAAGAGGTCATCTTAATACCAAAAAAAAAAAAAAAAAAAAAATTATTTTATATTAGATTATTGATTTTTGAGTTAAAAATTTTTATTTTACTATTATTAATTATTGCAACTATAATATTGCTTATGTTTTTATTTTTTATTCAATTTATATTCTATAATACATATTAAGATACAAGTATATATTTATTAATCTAAATATATAATGAACTTATATATAAAAAATAACAAATTTAACAAACAAATTATATAAAGCAATTAAGCTTAAAAATTTATAAACAATTTTACTTCAAATATTATAAAAGTCATATATTTTGTAATTTTATTACTTTGTACTAATATCAATAAGCTTAAAACAATAATATATATTTTTGATATAATTTTGTAAAATTAAATGATAAAAAGTTAAAGATAATAAGATTTTTTATAATTTTATTAATAAAATTATAAAAATTTTATAATTTTTAAATTTTTATTAATCAATTTATTTTTATATTTTAAGTTATTTTGTTTTTAATATAAAATTGCATTAATTTAATATAATTAATTTTTATATTTTTTAATTTTTATTAAAAAATACTTTATTTTAGATTTTTAATTAAAAATTAAAAATTTAATAAAATTTAATAAATTCAAAATAAAAATATAAGTTTTTAATCTAATTTTTAAAAAGTGTAATAACTTAGTAAGTGGTCAAGTTGTCAACCTCCAAGTAGTAGCTAGTGAGTTCAAAACTTACTAATAACAAAATTTAAATAAATTGCTATGTAATATATAAACAGTATTATAATATAGCATTTTGTTGATTAATTAGAATAAGATATCTGTAATACAGTCATACCAGTAAAACTGGCAGATTATGGAGCATCTGCATAATGTTAAAGTTATATAAAGAAATGCAAACTAGCATTAGATAGTGCAAACATAAAATAAATTCTTATAGCTATGTAAATTTATAAACTAGAAAGCTGGAAGATCTAAGTAAAGAGGTAACACAAAGCTTTAACAGTACTACTATAAAGGCTAGATTTAGAAAATAGATATCAATATAGAAGGAATCAGATAGACAAGAACCTTGAATAAAGGATACTACCAATTAGGCTACTAAAAGTCTCAAACTGGAGAAAAAAAACTTGTGAAGCAGACTCTAAAATATTAGAAACAGATTATAGTCCTTCTAAGCTATTTAGATTAAAAGTCTAAGGTCAGAGCAGAGATATATTATAAGTACTAAGAATATGCTATGAAGTCAATACTGGGGTCTAAGTAAACTCTGCAAGAGCAAGCTCTGTTAACAAGAGATTAAATATTATTAGTTAGTTAGAAGAGAGCTCTTTGGTGTCTTACAATTAGTTAATATACTCTGAAATATATAATAGCTTAATGAATGTACAGACTAAGAGATCAAGGTTAGTTTAAATATTACTTTAGTATATAGAAGCTTGTATGTTATTTGTCAACATAAGTATAGAAATTAAAATGTTTAAATAGCTAATCTCCTAATAAATTGCAGGTATGGCAGCTAGTATAGAACCTGCTATGCAAAAAACTACTTAAAATAAACAACCAAAAGTTGTATATGTGACTAGTTGTAAACTGATCTTATACAAATTATATAACTATAATTAAAATACAATAAAGGCAATAGCTAATAATAACTACAGTCTTAGCGAAAGCAAAAAAACAATTATAATTTTTTTTAATATTAATGATGAAGTTATATCTTTATTTTTATTAAATATTTAATTAAAATTTTAAATAAAGTATATATTTATTTTTAAAACATTATAGATAAACTAGAAGCATAGACTAATTTATTTGTAACCTAAACTATTTTTAATATAATTTTTATATATAATTAAATTAATTAGAATATAAAAATAAAATAAATTCTAGTTAGTTATAAAAATAGGTACTAAAGTATTTAAAGAATTTATTTTGAAGATAAAATAGTTTTAAGATTAAGATAATAATCTAAACATCTAAATATGACCTAGTAAAATTAATACAAGTTGCAGATTCTAAGAGTTTAAAGAACATCTAAGCAAGAGTATTAGATATAGCAATTGGTAAAAAACCTTCAGATAAACTTCTTAAATAAGAAATATAGAAAACTTATATATATAGCTAATTGAACACTCTTTTATAATAGTTTATATAATTATATTACTAAAAAAATTGTTAATAACTATTAAAAAACTAAAAAAGTTATTTTAATATCAAAAAAATATAATTAATAAAATTTATAAAATTTAAAATTTCTAATAATTTTATTAATAAAATTATAAAAAATCTATAATTCTTAATAGTTTATTAACTTTTATATATAAAATTAAATTAATACTGTTTTTATTTTAAAAGTTATTTTAATTTAATAAAAATATTTTAAAAAATAAAGTTAAGTTTAATAATTTATTATTTTAATTCTATAATTTTGTAAAATTAAATAAAAAATTTATAAATTTAATATAATAATTATTAAAATATTTTTATTTAAAGTTAATTTTTTTTTAGATTTAATGAATAGTATTCATAACTTGTAATTTTTTATTAAGACTTATAAGCTACAAATATTGTATTGAAGTATTATATTTTGAATATTAATAAGATTATAATTAGCTAAATAAATAATTTTAGATATTTTCTATTTAAGAATTCTGTTTTTAAATTATTTACTAATTACTATATATAAAACTTACTTGTAATTTTTTTATTTAAAGTTTTTAATTTTTAATGTTTTTTCTATAATATCATCTTAATTTTTTAATAATAAACCTTAAACTACTTTGTTTTTAATACAAACTCTACTAAATAAGAATAAATTATATAATTATACCTATTTGAATTTATATTATTAAAGATAATTTTATATTAGATAAAGCCAATTCTTTTTACAAATAATACTGATATTTTTTATATTTTTTACTATAATAGTAATTGCACTTTATCATATTAGTTTTTAACAAAAATTACTTAGATTAAATATATACTTAACTTGAACTTTTATAGAATTTTATATTTGATTATAAATTCTATTTTTAGTTATAAAGTATTTTACTTTCAATAAGACTTAAATGTTAATCTTGTTTTTAAAGAAAAAAAAGCTTAACAACTAAGATCTAAAATTAAAAAATCTTTATTTAAAGTTAAATATAAGTATAATTTTAATAAAAATATGATTTTTTAATATTAAATAAATTTATTTAATAATTTAAATCAAAGTAATAAATTGTCTTATTTAAATATAGAAACACCTATAGCAAAAGCAGAAGCTGTGACTATATATTCTATAGTTTCAGTCCCTGCTTTTGCTATAGGCATCCTTATAAACTAAATTTGTTTAATAGTTATTAAATACTTTAAAAAAATTAAATTTTATAAAAAATATAAATATTAAATTCTGATTGGCTAGCCCTAAATTTTAAAAACTTTTAATAACTTATTTACATATAAGATTAAAACGCGTCTTAAGGCTAACTCTAAAATGTAAGCAAATTTTTATCCAATTAAATTCTGACTTATATTTTACTATGTAACATCATTTTTGACCAATAAAATTTGCTT
>CAJVQA010009538.1:0-12026 GCA_910591915.1 Cetraspora pellucida | reverse complement strand
TTGTACAACATTGCACAAATGCCTAGACCTTCCAGTTAGGCTGGTATGACACGGGTTACAGGTATCCTATCCAAACCAATCACAGATGACAGTTAGCTGTAATACAAAAAGAATTGCAAATTTTCACCATCACTGAGATTTGAACTCTAGACCTGCCACTTGAAGGTTAACAACCTATCCACTTCACTAGGTTGCTACACCTCTTTGTTATTAAATTTTTATTTTATCTTAACTAACAAATCTATTATAAAATCCAAATTCTATATTGTATCTTAAGATTTATAACTCAAACTTCTAAATATAACATACTTTCAAATACTGTCTTACTTTTATTACATTCTCTTCTACTTAATTCTATTAGTTTAAAAATAAACTTTTAGTATATTTAATAAATTAAATATCAAACTAATCCTTTACTAATACTCAAATTTATATTAGTCTTGGCTACTTTGGTTGGTTTAGGTTACAAATAAATTAGTTTGAGCTTCTATTCTTTTTATAATATTTTAAAAGCAAAATTGTATTTTATGTAAAATCTTAATTAAATATTTAATAAAGATAGAGATATAGTCTTATTATTAATATTAATAATAATAATAATAATAATAATAAATAATAAGACTATGCTAAATAATAAGGTTTTTAGCTAATCAATAAACTAGCAAAAGACATGTTTATTTATACAAAATAAATATTTTTTCTATATATTAAAATCTAAACCTGTTTACAAAACTTTTACAATAAAAAAAAGCTTATAAAAAGCTTATATTTAAACTAAAAAACTTATTGCATTATGGTTTATAATAAACAAACTATACTAAACAATAAGGCTTTTAGCTAAGCAATAGAGCTTTTAACTAAATAAAAAGGCTTTAAACAACAGAAGTTTTAAATAAATAAACAAAAAGGCTTTGAAGCTTTGAGGCTTTTTATAAATAATTCTATTTTAAAAATAAATAATTTCATTATATTTTATATATTACAATTATTATTTAACATATGTTTTAAATATTATCTAAGTTATATTATTATTATAAAAATAATATAAAAATTTTATTAGTAATTATAATTTGATATTTACTTTTTTTATTTAATAATTTATAAAATTTAATTTTTTTTTTATAATTTTAGATATATTAAGTAAATAAAAGTTTTAAAATTTTTATTATTATATTATTAACAACTTTATTACAATTACTATTTTTAATAATAAAAAATTTTATTTTAATTATTATATTTGCATTAAAGCATTTAATCTAAACTTTAGTAATTATTTTCTTTTTTAATTTTAAAAATTTTTATACATTGATACTTTTTTATTACAATTATTATCTTTAAAAAAGTATTTTATTTTATTATCTTATTTATATTAATGTGTTTAATCTAACTTTTAATAATTTTTTAACTTGTAAATAGGGCATTTTTTTAATATTAGAATAAGTAATTCTTTAATATTTGAAAATAGATCTAAATTAGCTTATTAAGAAATATGCTTTATATACAAAATGCTAATATTATTTTTACTAATTTAATAATATAAAGTATCTTATAAAAAATAAAATTTAAATAAAATAATCTTTATAACTAGTTATTTATTAAATAAAAGATCAAAATTTTTTTTTTTAATGTTAAAGTTCCTATCTTTGAGATATGATATTTTTATTCAAATATATAGAACATGGTATGTCTCTAGAGACTACTTTACATTAGAGGTTATAACTAGCTATATATGCACTTTTGGTGTCTAATTTAAGTAGTCTACTTATATATTACTAGATAAGTTCTATACTAGATACCATATTTGCAAGCTAACTAGGAGTTTTGCCTATTTAAACCTTTTGCATATGCAATTCTTCTTGTATTATGAGAACATTTTTAAGACTATATTTATTCAAGTTTTTGATACTGTTCAGTATTTTTAAAACTACTTTATTCTTAATAAAAGACTTACTAAAGCCTTTATGTTCTATATATACTAATCTAGTTTTATGCAACATGCCATAGTTAACTAACACTTGCAGTCATAAGAGGTATCTGTTTAACCATTATATTATATTATTTCTATTTTTGTAAAGTTTACTAGAACTTCAGTATCTATCTTATTGGTATCTTCTTTATTATCTTCTATTGGCTGTAACTTAAAACTAGCAGTTTTTGATTAAATTACCAATTCAAATAGCTTAGTATAATATACTTTTGTATCTTTTTTCTTTAGCGAGTTTGGCAGCCTAGTTGGTTATATGCTCCTCTATATATATTTGGTATTTAGTTTAATGTTTAGTTCCTATAAAGATGTTTTGTAGGTTTCAACTGGTCTGATAGTACTGTCAATAGTTTATATTATCTCTTTATTTAAGAATTTCTAAATGAGTTTTTGTTACTTCAGTTCTTTAGTTTTCTACAATTAGTGGTCTTATCATGGGTTTGTACTAAAGTCTTATACAATACCAGTTATACATTCTTTTATGTATATATAATATTACACTTCATATAAATGTTTCAAGCTTCTAATATTGATAGAACCTGACTTAGTGTACTTGAATTATAGCTGCATAAGGCCAACTAATTAACAGAAAACAGTTACTATAATACAGATATAAATTGCAAATTTCATTATAAATAGAATTTGAACCTTAGACCTGTCACTTAAAGAATAACAACCCAATCACTATACTAAGATCATTATTCTAAAGATCAAAATTTATTATATATATTTTTTTATATTAAACTAGTTTTTTTTGAAGCTAAAGCTTTTTATTCAATAGATAGAATATAGAAACTTATAGCTAAGACTTTAAAGAAGTTTTTTTATATTAAAGAGTACAATTAGTTATATATATACTTTTGATGTCTAATTTAAGTAGTCTGCTGATGGTTTTATACTAGCTGCCATATCTATAATCTAACTAGAAGCATTGCTTATTTAAACTCTCTGTACTGCAATTCTTACTATATTACTAGATCATTACTACTATATACAGTATGTTAGTCAAGAAGGTCTAAATGCTTATCTGTATTCTTAGAACTCTATATCTTATTTTATACAATATATTCTCAAAAGCATTGTTACTAAAGCTATTTATGTTCTATATACAGCTAATTTAGTTTTATATAACATATTATAGTTACTTAATATTTGTAATTAGAGCTAATTTTAAACTACTATATTATATTATTTTTATTTTTATAAAGTTTATCTAAACTTGATATTTATTTTTCTAACATCTTCTCTATTATTTTTCTACTAATCACAACTCAGAACTGACAGACTCTTCAAATTTTTAATTCAAATAGCCTGATATAATATATCTTAATATCTTTTTTTTTTTAACAATTCTGATAATCTGGTTGGTTATATACTTCTATATATATATTAGAGAAAATTATATATTAGTGTTCAAATTTAAAAATAATTATAAATGAGAGTCTAACTTAAAAATATTTATTTATAAGAGCCTAATTTATGAAAAAATTACAAATAAGAGCCTAAGTAATTTTGTATTATATAAATTAATACCTATTGTGGCTTAAGCACAAAACTCAAGCTAATTATTATTTAACTTACTTATAACTTAAATTTTACTTTTAGTATATAAGAAATATCATTATAATTACATATTGCAAATGTAAATTAGTAATCAATAATTCAATATATGAGTATAAAATACAAGACACTTATCTATTAGTAAATTTTTTTCATTATAAAATTATCTTTTGTAATATTATTATATTCAATTATAATATCATTATATCAAACATATTACAAATTAAAATATTATTTACTAAAATAAAAAGCATCTGTTTAGCTCTAGATGATTATTTTATTAAATTTATTGCATTTTATTAGTTCAAGACTAACAAATCCAATAAGCTACTTATTATTTGTTCTACAAATAAGACTAGTGTATACCCTTTTACTATTTTAGCCAATAGATGTAAAGATGGTTATATTTATATTATAAAGCTAGTCTATCACAATTCAACTTGTGCAACCTTTATATAGATGTTCAAAGCATATGTATCATTTCTTGAACAATTGACTATGCCATTAGTTAAAGATATAGCAGTGCTTTGTTATTATAATATTGTAAATCATATATGCTATGAAGTAGGTACTAAAGCATTATATATAGCAGCTTGGAAGAGCCAAGCTGCTAACAAAAGATATAGAACAGCAAAAGTAGATGAGAACTATCAACATATTAAACCATTACTTGATAATTTGCTTTTAGCCAACTTCAGAAGCATTATAGCATTTAAAATTAATGCTAATAATTGATTCAAACATGTATTTTTATGCTTATAGTTATGGATTAAAGTTACAGAACATTGTATGCATATGTTTACTCTTGATGCTTATTACTTAAAATTAAATTATAAAGATGTATACTTAAATGCAAGTGTAATTAACAGTAAAGACAAATTAGTTTCTATAGCTTTTGCTATATGCTTAGTAAAAAATTTTAATATTTAGATATAGTTTTATAAGCACTTATATATAGCTTTTTTAAGAATAAACTCAAACTAAACTGTAATTATAAGTAACTATGAAAAGGTATATTTTTTCTTTTTAATATAATCTTAAATTACATTAAAAAATAAAAAATAAAATAAAATATAAAGTATTTTGAATGTTATATACTTAAAACTGCCAAATGCTTTTCATACATATTGTGTATAATATATTGAAAAAACATTAACATAAAATTTAAGACAAAGCTTGAAGACAAAATTTGGGCAATAACAGAGGCATTATATATAAAAGACTTCAATGATATTATAAAAGAAATCTTTAATATGTATATAAAAGCTGCAACCTATCTTAATAAAATACCTCATGCAACATAAACTCCTAGTAAATATTTCTAAAACAGATTTGATTACCTTACTTCTAATGTATCAAAATCTCTTAATTCATAATTATATAATGAGCATCTTGTAAAACCTTTAATATAATTATTTTATTTATATATAAAGTTAATATACTTTATTACAATCATTATACAGCATACTTTTCAGTGCAAACAATATTACTATAAATAATTATTCAAAGACTTTAATCAGTCATTAATGAATGCTATAGCTAAATATTTTATCAAATTAATAAATCAATTTTTGAGATAAAAAGTAATAATAATAATTTTTACATTATAGATCTTATTCTATTAACCTGCATCTGCCAAAAATTTCAGTATATCAGTTTTCTTGTATACATGCTTGTGCAACTATTTTTAAAGCATATTAGCAACTATTAGAATTTACTGATATTACATACTATACTATTACTTTTTAAAATATTTACAAAGAATCATCTCAGCCTATTAGCAAATTTATAAGTGCAAAATATTTTAAAAGATTTTGCATAGCATAATAATTTTGAAATATTGTGAAATAAATTTTGAAATTTTTGCTAAATGCAAAATATTTTAAAATATTGCAAAATAAATTTTGAAATTTTTGCTAAATGCAAAATATTTTGAAATATTTTAAAATATATTTTAATATATAAAATTTTTCGAAATATTTTATATCTAATTTTTTATAATCTACATTGCAGCAATATAGGTGTTTTTTAAATTTATTTTTTTTATTTTTTATTAATCTTTAAATTTTTTATTATTATTTTTTTTTATTTTTTATTGATTTTTGAATTTTTTTTTTATTTTTTTTAATCTTTGAATTTTTTTTTTTGATTTTCAAATTTTTTATTTATTATTATTTTTTTCTTTTTTATAGTTTTATTTTTTTTATTAACATCTTTTAAACCTGAAACTGGTGCTAAGATAAATAGCAGTTAACTTTATTTTAGATTTCTTTTTTTTTGATATTACTAATATTTTCTTTTTTGTAGTCTTGTGCTTTGCCAGAAAGGATTAATAAGGCCAAAACCAGGATCTTGAACCTGGAACTGATACAAAGATAAGTACTAGTCTACTTTTTTTTTTTTTTTTTTTTTTCTGTATTGTTACTAATTCTTTTTTCTTTTTCTTTAGGTCTTGTGCTTCACTAAAAAGGATTAATAAGGTCATGATTGAAATCTTAAATCTGAAACTAGTACAAAGATAAGTACCAGTTTACTTTTTTTTTATTTTTTTATTTTTTTTTTTGTTTTTTACTAATACTAATTCTTGTTTTTTTTTCTTTAGGTCTTGAACTTCACTAAGAAGAGTTAATAGAGGCCAGAATTAGAATCTTAAATCTGGAACTGATATAAAGATAAATATTAGTTCACTTTTTTTTTGTTTTTTTTTGTCTTTTACTAATACCAATTCTTGTTTTTTTTTTCTTTAGGTCTTGTGCTTTATCAAAAAGAGTTAATAGGGGCCAAGATCAGAATTTTGAATTTGAAACTGATACAAAGATAAATATTAGTTCACTTTTTTTTTAATTTTTGTTTCCTTTTTCTTTAGGTTTTATGCTTTGTCAAAAAGGTTAATAGGAGCCAAAATCAGAATCTTGAATCTGAAACTGGTATAAAGATAAGTACCAGTTTATTTTTTTTTGTTTTTTTATTTTTTTTTGTCTTTTACTAATACTAATTCTTATTTTCTTTTTTTTTAAGTTTTATGCTTTATTAGGAAGAGTTAATGGAGGCTGGGATCTGAATTTTGAACCTGGAACTGTACAAAAATAAGTACTATTTTACTTTATTTTGTTTTTTTTTGTTTTTTTTTTTGTTTTTTACTAATACCAATTCTTATTTTCTTTTTCTTTAAGTTTTGTGCTTTGTTGAGAAGAGTTAATAGGGGTTAGAATCAGAATCTTAAACCTAGAACTGTATAAAGATAAGTACCAGTTTACTTTTTTTTGTTTTTTTGTTTTTTTTTGTCTTTTACTAATACTAATTTTTATTTTCTTTTTTTTTAGATCTTGTGCTTTACTGAGAAGTGTTAATAGGAGCTGAGATTAGGATTTTAAACCTGAAACTGATACAAAAATAGGTACCAGTTTACTTTTTTTTGTTTTTTTTTGTCTTATACTAATACTAATTCTTATTTTTTTTTCTTTAGGTCTTGTGCTTCACTGAGAAAAGTTAATAAGAGCTGGTATTGAGATCTTAAATCTAAAACTAATACAAAAATAAGTACCAGTTTACTTTTTTTCATTTTTTTATTTTTTACTAATTTTTGCTTTCTTTTTCTTTAGGTTTTGTATTTCACTAAGAAGAGTTAATAGAGGCTAAAATTGTGATCTTAAACTTGAAACTAGTACAAAGAAAGTACTAGTTAATTTTTTTTTTGGTTTTTTTTGTCTTTTACTAATACTAATTCTTGTTTTCTTTTTCTTTAAGTCTTGTGCTTTGCTAGAAAGAGTTAATAGAGGCTGAGATTAGAATTTTGAACCTAGAACTGATACAAAGATAAGTATTAGTTCACTTTTTTTTTAGTTTTTTTATTTTTTTGTCTTTTACTAATTCTTGCTTTCTTTTTCTTTAGGTTTTATGCTTTACTAAGAAGAGTTAATAAGGGCCAGGTTCAGAATCTTAAACCTGAAACTAGTATAAAAATAAGTACTAGTTTACTTTTTTTTTGTTTTTTTGTTTTTTTATTTTTTACTAATACTAATTTTTGTTTTTTTTTTTTTTAGGTTTTGTGCTTTACTGAAAAGGATTAATAAGGCTAAGATCAGGATCTTGAACCTAAAACTGATACAAAGATAAGTACTAGTTCACTTTTTTTTTGTTTTTTTTATATTTTTTTATATTGTTACTAATTCTTGCTTTCTTTTTCTTTAGATTTTGTACTTTGTCAGAAAGGGTTAATAGGAATTAGGATCAGGATTTTAAACTTAAAACTGGTATAAAATAAGTACTAGTTTACTTTTTTTTGTTTTTTTTTTGTGTTGTTAGTAGGTTTTGTACTTTGCCAGAAAGGTTTAATAAAGATCAGAATATATAGTATAGTTTTTTTATTATGTAATTATTATATAATTATTATTTAATAACAATTGAATAAAAAATTATATTAAATAAATAAAAATTAAAAAGTAAATAAATTAATAAATAGGTTTGAAATTTTTTTAATTATTTTGTAATAGTAAAATTTTTTTGATTATTTTACAATATTACAAAATTTTTTTAATTATTTTGTATTATTGCAAAAATTTTCTAATTACAGTATTTCACATTATTGCAAAAATTTTTTAATTATTTTGCATTATTGCAAAAATTTTCTAGTTATTTTATATTATTGTGAAAATTTTTTAATAATTTTACAATTTTGTGAAATTTTTTTGATTATATTGCAATATTGTGAAATTTCTTTGATTATTTTACAATATTGTAAAATTTTTAATTTTGAAAGAATTTTGCATCAATCACAATTATTTCAAAAGATTTTTAATATGTAAAATTTTTTGCAATATTTTACTTATATTTTTTGCTAATGCTATTAATGCTAAAACTTATTTTCTTGATAAAGAAACTTTATCATCAGCTGCTATAAAGCAAGCAGGATAGCTATGCAAAACCCATTTATATAGCTATAAAGAACAGTACCAAAAGACCAAAATACTTATAGAAAATATAGAAAAAAAGACTATAATCTATAAATCTATAATTGAAGATGTCAGCAGAAAAAAAATTTATTTAAGTATTCTAATTAAAACTATAATAATTTATTTATTATACTTAACAAAAAATTGCATTTATATAAATACTACCTTTATGTTATGCATCTAAAAGTACACTAAAATGTTTATTTTTCAAAATTAATTTATTTTTTTTATTTTTTTAAAAAAAAATTTAAAAAAAAAACAAATAAATAATATAAATACTTATTATAAATAAAAATTAGTAGCCAAATATTATTTTTTTAACTACAATTTTATGTAGTTATAAAGTAAGACAAGTAATTATAATAATATAATAATGCAACTATTTTGTAATTATATTTGAACTTGTACATGTAATATTTTCAAAAATTGGACTTTTATAAATAAATATTTTAAGTTAAACTTTTATTCATAATTATTTTCAAATTTGAATCCTAATATATAATTTCTTCTACATATTATTATCTAGTTTATTCACCTATTTCTATAAAGGTGTTTTATAAACTTTATTAGTTTAACAGCATTGTTAAAAGTTTGTGTTATTTTTTTACTCAAAAATTTCTAAGTAGAATTTGTCTTTTTAGTTTCTTAGTCTTTTGCACCTAGTGGACTTATTGTAAATTTGCACTAAATTTTTATGCAATATAGTTGTTAATATTTTTAATATATATATAATATTACACATTATATAGATGCTCTGAGCTCCCAATAACAAGTAAAACTCAACTTGGTATATCTGAATTACAGTTTTATAAGGCCAACCAATCAATAGAAAACAGTTTTTATACTACAGATTAATTTTCAAATTTTATTATAAATAGGATTTAAACTTTAGACTTGCTACTTGAAGAATGACAACTTAATTATTACATTAAAATTATTATTCTCTAAATTTATCTTATATTATATTTTGTACAAAATTATATAATATATAAAAATTATTCATATAAGTATAACTGATTAAAATAACTTTGCAAATAATAATAACCTAAAACTTATTACTTTACTTAATATTATTAAGTAATATTAAGTAAATATTATATTTTATTACTTATTGTATATATATATAAAACAGATTAGAATTAAATAATTATAACTAAAATTAAATAAAAAATTTCAGCTAAAAATAAAATAATCTTAAAATTTATTTTTTATTATCTATTGCCAAAAATCTTAAATAATATTATATAATATTTTTTTTTCTTTAACTAGTCTTGCTGAGATCTTTTAGCATGTTTATTATATTTTTCAAACTAATGTTTTTAATATACTTTCATTCACTTAACCTTGACCTTTTCTGGTCTGTACTTTTAAACTTTTTAGAAGCAATTATTATACTGATCTCTGCCAATTTTGAAAGATTTTGTCAAGCTTTATCAAGAACTAACTGTTATTATGAGTTTATATAGTATCTCTTATTATTAAATTTTCAGCTTCACATTACATCTTATGACTTCAGTTATTCCAAATTAAACTCCAACTTATATTCATTATTATGTAGCTTCTCAACTGCAAGTTATTTGCCATTTCTGAAAATAAGTTTATCTTTTGGATGTTCTGAGTCCTTGGTTTTATAGGATTGCAGTTTTCTATTTTTAAAAATACATCCTTACAATTGCTATTATTAGGATTCAAATCAGCAATCTTGCAATTTGTGACTTAGAGCATAACTATTATGCTATTGACTTTAGAGGTTATTATATAATATTAAATAAGAATACATAATAATTTTATTTATTTTTATATATAAAAGCATGTTTTAAAACTTAATATATAATCTGATTATAATATTAAATTAGCCAATTATAAACTATATATTTTTTATAAGTTAAATATAATTAACTAGTATAAATCAATTGCACAAATAACTTTTTTGTATATTTTAAAGTAAAGATTGTATTCAAATAGATATTTTGATTATATAATTATAATAAATTATTTGAATAACTAAATAATTTAATAATATCTAAGTAAAATATTTTTAATAACTATAACCTTTATTTTAAAGTATTTTTAAAAATATTTTATAAACAAAAAATACATTATAAACACTATCTAAATGTATAAAATTCAAATATATAAAAAAAAGTTTATCTTTATTATTTAATAATAATTAGAAAATAATTAGTAACCTAGAAGACTCTACTTTAAAGCAAATATTTTATTATTAATTATTATAAAATTTATATATAAATACTAAATGCTAAAAAAAATAATTAAAATATATTTAAAAATAAATAACAAATTTTATTTAATAAAAAACTTCTATTACTATTTAATTAAATAGATTTTAATATCTTTATATTATACATATTAGATTAATAAAAATTAGTTTATTAGATACTAATTTTTTTGTATAGATTTAGATATTTTGTATATTTAATATTTTATTTGTTTGAAGATGGCAATCCTAGTGTAATGGTTGGGTTGTCATCCTCCAAGTGGCAGGTCTAAGGTTCAAATCCCACCTATGATGAAATTTGAAAATTATATCTGTGTTATAGTAACTGTCTCCTGTTGATCAGTTGGCCTCATATGGCTGTTACCTAGGTACACCAAGTCAGGTCTCCCTAACATTAGAAGCTCAGGCATCTATATGAAGTGTAACATTATATGTATATAGAGGAATGCTTACTAGTGTTGCATAAGACTTCAGTGCAAACTCATAATAAGACCATTGGGCATAGAAGACTAAGAAACTAAGATGACAGAAACCCACTTAGAAATCTCTAATTAAAGAGGTAGCATGAACTTTCGACAGTATTATCAGACTAGTTGAAGCCCACAAAACACCTTCATAGAAACCAAAGTTTAAAACTAGATGTTAAATATGTGTAGAAAAGCATATAACCAATCAGGCTGCCAGATTCGCTGAAGGAAAAGAATATATAAATATACCATACTGGGTTATTTAGATTGGTAGTCTGGAATGAGACTAACAGTTCCAAGTTGCAGCTAGTAGGGGATAATGAAGAAGATGCTATGAAGATAGGTACTGGGGTTTTAGTGAACTTTACAAGGATAAAAATAGTATAATATAGTGGTTAAACAAGTAATTCCTGTGACTGCAAGTGTTAGATAATTATAGTGTGTTGCATAAAACTAAGTCTATATATGTGAGATATAAAGACTCTAATAAGTTTCCTATCAAGAATTAAGTAGTCTTAAGGGTAATGATAAGTATTGGGAACTTGGATAGGTGTAGCCTTAAGATGTTCTTGTGATATAAGGAGAATTGCATATGAAGAAAGTTTAAATAGGCAGGACCCTTAGTTGGCTTGCAGGTATGACAACTAGTATAGAACTTATATAGCAATATGTAAGCAGACTACTTAAATTAGGTACCAAAAGTGCATGTATGGCTAGTTATAACCTTCAATATAAGAGAGCTTCTGGAGGCACCTATTTCTTAACAAAACTTGAATAAAATATCACATCTCCAAGATAGAGACTTTAACTATAAAAATATATAT
>CAJVQA010009537.1:0-12026 GCA_910591915.1 Cetraspora pellucida | reverse complement strand
TTTGTTGAAACATATGTCAAGATCATAGGGGGCTAAAGATGTTGAAAATGATCTTTTAGAGTTGTCTTCTACAGGGTTGATCACCATATGCTTGGCTCTCACAGCTGTGCAAGATACCATAGTCTGCCCTGTACATTGGGTCTGACTGTTATTATCCTGGCCTTCCACGTAAATGGGCTTTACCACCTGCCTACTTACATTATTTTCCTTACTAACTACTAAGGGTGTATCTTTTGGTAAAGTGGTGGCTGATATATAAAAGGATATGTTCATGTATACAATAATTATTTTATTTATTTAATTATGGTCAATTGTAATATAGATCTTTCTTAATCTTAAAATTGTTTTTATTTAAATATTATATAATAACAGATTTTGTGTTTTAATAAAAAAATTTCATTTGGTAAAATTTTAATTTGTATATATAATTAATATAATAGATTAACTATTATATATATGATGTGTGATGGATTCTTTTTGTTAAAGTAGGTTAATTTAGTTTATTTAATTTAATCATAAAAATTTAAATTTAGTTGTTAGTATATTAACATTTAAGTTTTTTTTATTTTGTTATCTTATTTTATTATTATATTATATATAAATTATTTTTATTGATTCTAATTTTGTAGTAGTAATATTACTTTATATTATTTCTTTGTCTTTGTATCATGTATTTAAATTTGATAGTTGTGTGGCTTAGTAGTTTAGCACATATCAAATTGCTTGTATGTAATTTTACTAAATTGTAGATTCATGCTCTTGAGCATAGAGTATATACCCTAGAAAATTATAAATATATTTAAATTAGAATGTATATTATCAATTGAATTTAATAAAGAAAGAGAAAATATATGTCTACCACAAAATAGCAACAATTTATAAAAGTAAATTCTTATCTTGTAAATTGTCTTTTAAATTTGATTTGTAACTTTAATAAATCTTTTAAGATTTAATTCATAGACTGAATTGATTTGTAACTTTAATCCAGCTTGTTTAGATTTGGATTTTAAAATGTTTATAGAATTAAATATTGTCATTTATAATACTACTTGTAGAAACTATGATAGAATGTTCCTGATAATACATTTCTTTACAGTATTATTATCTTTACATTACATTATTTTTATTATTTACTGACATTAAAGTATTTATACTTGGTCTAACTGTTTTTTTGAATTTATAAAATATGCATTTTATTTACTAGAAGCTCATTATTATCTTATTGTACATTATTTAAGTTAAATTGCCTTATTGTTAATACTGTTCAATTTATTTTCTTATTAATAGTTATATTGATATAATTATTTACTTACTAAAAACAAATGCATGATTTATTTTATAAAAATAATATATATATATGCAAAGTTTTGTTCTATATTTGTTAATATAATTATAGGTATATCATTGTAAATTTTTATATCAAATAGTATAAATTCTTAACTATGTAAATGTGTTTTAAATGACAAGAAAAAATTTAATTATGTCTGTATATAAAATTTTTTTTTATATATTATAAGCATCTGTTATATAAAAAGTTTTATTAATCATAATGTTTAAATTGTTTAAATTCTTTATTGAATTTTTATTCTATTGTTAAAAAAGATTTGCTAAAGCATCATTAACAAATAATTTAATATCAGATGCCAAAGTTATATCAAAATATAAAATTTATTGTAAGTTTTACAATCTTATAATAAATTTTATATACAACTAAGTACCATTTAATCTAAAATTATTGGTATTCATAAATTTTATTATTATAGTGATTAAAATTAGCCACATCTGACTAAATTATGAAATTAAAATTAGATTGTATAAATGTATTTCTGAAAATATAATTTCAAAAATTATCTTATATAAATATATTATTACCGGGAATTTATCTATAAAATATTGCAATAATATATAATTTTTTTTTACAATTATATTCTTATGCAAGTGGAGTATTTTTAATAAGATATATTTATTCAGTGCCACCAGTATGTTTTGACCTGTATTCCTTATTATATATACAGTATCAATACAATTTTCTTTTCAATTATTTTCTCACACAAGTGTAAACTATTCTTAATAAGAAATGTATACATTTAGTGCAAATTTTTACAAAATTATACAGTGTTATAAGCACAATATCTATATACTATAAACTTAACTCCTACTATAATAGAAAAAATTTAATTGTATTTAATCAAATCTTTCCAAATCAGAAAATTTTCTAAAACAGGAAAAAATATAAACTTTAAAAAAGTTAAATAAAACTATTGTTACATCTATACTATCTCTCTATAAGTGTATGTAATGTAAAATGATAATAATTAAAAATGATAATAATTGAATGTCTTACAATTACCTTATGTTGGTAAGTATTTATATCAATAACTAGTATTAACATTTAAGAGAATTTAAAGTAATTTGCAATTATAAAAGAAACAACAACTAAATATATATGAAGATATAAATAAATGTATAACAGTCTATTAATAAAATTCTTGAATTGCTCATGTATAAAGACACAATAACTCTTTATTAAGTATTTTTTAAGTAAAAGCACACTGATTCAATAATATAATATTGGGCTATTTATATATGTTCATTACTATAGATTTGCATAACTAATTTATTGTTTACTTGTTAATTCTAATTCTATATTGGTTAATGCTATAATAAAAAGAAGAAATAAAAAGGTTACTAGATAATAATATATAGTTTAAGAAAAATAAAAGTGAAGGTAAATATTGATTTAATCTATTAGATTCATTAGTATCCAATACAGGTTTGTACAACTGCCAGGTGTTAGTTGAAGATTGGGCTATATAATTTATTAAGCTATTCTAAAAAACAGATTATTTTAATAATTTTTTCTTTCTTGTTTTTAAGTTCTTATGAGAATTATTAAATCAAGTACTAATAATTTTGAGCTATAAGTCTATTGTTGTATAACCTACTGCAGCTAAATCAAAATAGGCATATTATATTTGGCTAGTAGTATATACATAGATAAGTACTTGTATCTCTTCTTCTAATTCTTTTCTTTAATCTTGTCTTTTACTAATCCAGTCTTCTCTTGTTTATCTTAATTAAGGTTACTTTACATCTTATTGGAGTTGAGACTTTTCTATTATATAATAGTCTTGTCACATAACTTGTAATAAGCAATCAATAGTAAGTTAGTAGTTTATAAATATATGAATAATATAAACAATAATAGAGGTTAATGATGATTAATTAGTTTATTATCACACTTATATTTTATTATAGATCAGATATTTATTAATACTGAAAGTTTTATTTGTATAAGAGATAACTTCTCTTTTTTTTTAGAGTAGAAATGCCTTTATTTATAATAAATGTTTTATTTACATTTATAATTAATTTATGCTATAAATACCAGATATTTCTTATATTCAATATATATAATAAAAAACTGATATGTTATTAATGCATATATGGCCAAAGTAGCAGAAGTAACATAAGTACTATAAGTATTATAAATATTATAAGTAACATTTTTGTTACTTTTTATATGAGCTTAGATCAGATAAAGATCATTACTTAAATTTGGACACTCATGATCTAAAAAATCAAGTTTACACTATATACTATTTTTAGTTTTAAAGTTTTGGTTTAGTATATTAATTTGATACCAAACCTTTTAAAAATATAGTATAACCTAATTGAAGTTTTTTAATAATATAGAGTTAGCATATTGTTATACAAGGTTTTATGGTTAATATTTTTACTTTCTCTTTCAGAAGATATCCTAAATAATAAGCAGACATTAAGAATTTGGTTCTCTGCCCAATGGTGATAGCTTGTCTTAATTGTTTATAAGTCTTTTCAACCTTTTTTCTAAAATTATCAGATCATTCATATAGTGACAGTTCTGCCTTAGAGCTAATTGGTTTAAGTTTAGTAAGATCATAATAGAAAAGAGAAATTAAAAACAAGTTATCTATTGAATTTCTTTGTTATTTAACAAAATACATATTCAACAGTTATAATCTGTTAAATTTATACATTTTACTTAATTTAATTATAATATGTTTTGAGTAACAGAGCATTATAGAATGTGTCAATGATCTGCTATCCATTGTCTGCAACTGGTACACATCTTGCATAACATGATGATGAATTAAATATAGTTCTAACCATTTTGGCATAAACTTGTCAAAAAGTTGCTTATTTTGCATAGCATTATATAACAGAACTTTATCTTCTGTTTTAAAAATTCTATAGACTTTTTTCAATCATTTATACCAGTAAAACTTTTATTATTTCTAAGTCTTATTAATATTTTCTTTTGCTATTTTGCATTTAATAAGTAAATTACTGATTAATACTCATATTCTATTATTAATATTTTCTATCACCAGCATTGTTTGTTAAAAATTAAAGAATTTGGCTTCTCATTCATAAGTAAGATAGAATGGTGTAGATTTTGTTGTTGCTTACTTTGACATTTGATACACAAATAATATAAAAGATATTAACATATTCTATTCTTGATTTTTGCCAATTAATTTAGCTAGAAACTCACATAGAGTTCAATTAAACCTTTCTATTAAGCTGTTTTTTAAGAGTGATATAATATTAAAAATAGGTGTTTAATTTTGAACTTTTTATTAGTACATTTACTAACTTATTATAAAAATAAGTACCTCTATATAAAATTATATAAGAAGAGCATCCATAATAGCATATAATTTCTTGATAGACAAATTCAGCAGTTTGTTTAGCAGTAACATTAGAAACAGCCCTGAATTTTGGTTATTTTGTCATATAGTATGTTGTGATTATAATATATCAATTTCTGTCTATTGTTCAATTTAAAGGTCTTATAAAATCTATTCATATTAAGGATTTTTATATTCTATGTTTTCTATGCTTCTGACACTTGTTGCACATTTTTATATATTCTGGTATAGCTTTGTATATTTGGAGCCAATAATAATTATTTTTAATTTATCAAACATTTTTTCTATTTCTAAATAGGCTTCAATAGAGAAATTATGCATTAGATATAATATTGGTGCCACCTGATCTTACTGAATTATTTTTATTAACTAATTTTTGTTCTGCTTCCACCAATCTCTTTTGTAAAGCAGATGATTATAGATAATGAATAATCTATTTTGGCTTTCTAATTGTTTTTTTTGTTAATTGCTAAGATTAAATAAGTATTGTACTTTTTCTAAAAAGTTTTTATTTAATTGTATTTAATAAGTTCTATAATATTAATATTACTAAATATTTTTGATAAATTGTTTTTTTTTTATTCATATAGTTGCAGTGACTAACTTGCAAAGTCTAGCATTATTTGTTAACAGTTTACATTCTAATAATCAACTAATTTAACAAGTGTTTGGTAGGGTTAAAAACTTTCTACCACATTGGATTTCAGAAATAAGTATCAGTTAAATTATTAAACTTTAAATAATATGCCATAAAAGGAGTTTCTAATAATGATAGCTACCAGAGATAATTTTTTAAATTGTGCTGTTTGCTATTTTTAGTGCAGTTTTTAATTATATCTTTTACTTGTATTGAATTTTTTTTGATTTATAAAATTTTCATTGTGCTCTTCCATTTACTAATTCTTCTAGTATTGTCTAGTAACACTTAGCTATCTTTGTAATAGGTAGTGTTTAATAGTAACTTATAACTTCAAATTGCAATAGCAGGTAACATACTTATCAGATGATAAATATAATTTTTTATCATATCAACACTGTGCACTAGAGCCTTTCTAGTCTAAAATCTAGGTGTTTTTTTTTGTTACTATCTAATTATTGTCTTATGTACTTAATAAATATAATATACTTGATTGTTCATTGTACTGTATCTATTAGAATGTAAATGCAACTGCCAGTATAGGCATATTTCACAAATAGCACACTTTGATAGGTCATATTGAAGCATTCTTTTTACTTATTTTATTATTATATCTATTTTATCTTTGCTACTTGTAAATTCCAAACTATATTCTATCTTAGTTAAGTATATTTTTTGAATATATTTATTGTTTTTATAAAGCTGTAATAGAGTATCAGCATTGCTGTGTTTTCAACCAGATTGGTGCCTAATCATAAAATTGTATGATTCCAATCTTTTAAATCATCTATCTCATTTATCCTTTAGTTCAGAAGTTCTTAGCCATTTTAGAACTGAGTAATCTGTTATTAGAAAAAAGAGTTTTGACCCCAAATACTGATAGAAATATTCTACAGTCTATATGATTGTGAGGCATTTTAACTTTGTAATAGAATAATTTTGCTCAAGTTGATTTAAACTTCAGCTAGCATAAACTATCATATATTCCTTTTTGTTATCATATAGTTGGCCTAGCACAGTGCCCAGTTCCAAAGTTAAAGAATTTGTATATAAATAAAAAGAATGATTGAACTCTGAATATAGTAGAAATAGGGCAGTAATTAAGCAATTTTTTAAGATGTTAAATGTTTTATCTTGCTTGATGTTCATCTATATAACACATCCTTTTATAACAATTGTTTTAAGAATTAAGCAATTTTAGAAAACTCTTTTATAAACTTTCTATAATATGATGCAAGGTCTAAAAAACCTTTAATTTGTCTTAGAGTAGTAGATATAGAGAAATTTTTAATTTTTTTTGTTTTTTATCATTAGATCTAACTTTATATATACTGACAATATAACCTAAAAATTTGATTTCTTTTAGAAAAAATGTACATTTTTCCAAATTTAATTTTAAATTCACTTTGGTGATTATATCCAAAACTTGTTGTAGATGTTTTTTATACACTTTAACTGTTTTTAAGTATATAGTAATATTGACAAGATAGATGATTACAAACTTGTCTATACATAATTCCAAAACATTATTTATTAACTATTAAAAGGTTGAATGAGTATTACACAACTCAAATGGCATTTTATTGAACTCATAGATGCCAACTTTGGTAATAAATGTGGTTTTCTTTTTATCTTCTTCTTTGACCACAATTTGCCAATATCTGCTTGCTAGATTAAGATTTAAAAACCATTTATCACCATTAAATATAGATAAAATTTCATTGATATTAAGTAAAAAGTATATATTTTTTTCAGTTACTATATTTAATTTATGATAGTTAATGCAAATTTTTTTTTATTGCTTTTTTTTGGAATAATAATAACAAATGTACCTATAGGCTTTTGGCTTTATAAATTATATTTTTTTTCTTTTTCTAAATTTCTTGTTTTAGAAACTCTTGTTTATCAGGAACTATATTTTATAGGCATTGTTTAATTAGTTTAGTATCCTTCATATTTATTTTACAATCTACAAGGTTTTATATCCCAAATATGCTGTTTAACTGTTTTGCTTATTTTTTTGGCAAAAACTTTAGAATGCCAGATTAACAAATCATACACTTGTTTTTTTTTGATCTATTATTAGATTATTTTGTATATCAGATTGTTCTAAGTCATGATAAGGTTAAAATGAATTAGTTAAGTAAATAATATAGTTATTATTAGTTTAAGAGTTATAAAACAGCTCATCATTCTCTAAACATAGTTCATTAGTAAAAAAAGCTTCTTGTTCAATTTCACTATTCTCTTTTAGCTTGTCAATTCAATTTTCTTCATTAGTAAACTCTTTCAGTTTCTGTATTATATTTTTGTAGCTTATATGGATGGCATTAATAGTAGCTTGTCTTTCTAGATATCTAATATTTAAGATATTTTTATTAAAGTTCAACTTAGCTTTGGACTTATTAAACCAGTTTGTACTCAATAATAAGATTTCTTTCTGTAACTTAATTATCTGTAGATCGATTAGAATAATTATATTATATAAAGTTATTCTTATGTTACTTACAATTTCAAAAACCTTCATTCAGCTTTTATTAGCTGTAATTATGACTGTTTTAGAAGGTTTATTAATATTTAAGTCTAATTTATTTTTTAGTTTTTGAATAACAATACTAATAGTGGCTTCTGCATCCAGTATAGGAACTACTGAATTTATATTTATGTAAACATAACATCATATTGCAATAGTTTTTTTCAAATCATTGGCCTTAAAATAATTCACCTTAGTGGCTGAAGCTTTCTTACATTATAATGCTTTTGCCAGATTACAGTTTTGGTTTAGATACTGCAATAATTAGCCATATGTGGCATAAGCTTGCATACTAACAAATTTTTAGCAATGTCATATAGTCTAAGCTGGTTAATAATTAATAATAACCATTTTTTTACAATTTTTTTTGGGATAGGTTGAACTGGGTTATTCTCACATCAATGGGATCTCTATGAAGACAGGGGTTTTAGTACTATTTTTTGCAAAATAGGCTTCTTATATAATGATGACTGTTTTTGTTTCTCTTTTTGATTCTTTCTATTAATATTGTACAATTAGAAACAAGTAATATTATTTATATACATTTTCTTATATTCATCATTATCTATATCAAGAAAATTAATATTTTTATTTTGTTTATTATTGGACCTTTGATATAACTGATAATGTTATTTTTTTAATTGTAATCATTTGGCTAAACAATTCTGATCATAATAACTTGCCTTACTATATCTGTAATAGTTAAATGTAGTTGGTTTTCTTTGTCACAATTTATGAAAAAGCAAAGGTATTTTATATGCCATCTTATCAGTCTATGCTGTAAGTGCAAAAGCAATTATGGTTTAATTTAGTGTTATTTGATGCATCTGCCTAATAAGTTCTTTATTGCTTTATCATAATTTGCTTTTTTTTTCTAATTGTTCTGAATTGTTATCTAGCACAAAATTGGTCTTTTGCTCATAAGTACAGCAAAATTAAATACAGCATCTAGGTTTGCAGAAATATGCATAAGAATTAATAAGAGTATTTTTTAATGCAAATCTTTTTGAAATAGTATAATTCTTAGATATCTGAGAGATTACTTCCTGTTTCTATCCACTTAGTTAGTTGTTTAAATTTACTGTAATATTTATTTACAGATTTATAAAAAAGTTGCTTTAGTGTGTCTAGGTTTTTTAACTACTTGTTCTGTCAATATTAATTGCAGAAACATTCTCTAAATGCATCTGTAGTAGCAGTTTAGTTTACAAAAGGATCATTAGTTGCATTATTACTACCTTAATACATCTGTTGCCATTTATCAACATTCTTATATAAAAAGACGGATAAAACTTCTCTTTTTTATTTAGCATTCTATCAATTTGCAGCAGCAGCTTTTTAAACCTTTTTAATCAGGTCTGATGATTTTATATACCATCTTCTAGAAAAGGCTCTATCCTTAAGAGAATCAAGTCTTTTTAATTATTTTGAAGAAAATTTAAAATGTCTTGTATCATGGCTATATTTTAATCAATAGGAAGAAGAGACCATGTACAAATTAGTCTTTGAAGCTCTAAGTCTAAATAAGAATCTTCTTGTTTTAAAAAGCTATAGAGGATTTGAAAAGAATTAAGATCAAATTGGTTGGTCTATTAATAGACTTGAATCAGATAACCTACTAATATATCAAAACTAAAGTCTTGTAAATACTGACAAATATAAATTAGAGTTTAAAAATCTTTTTCTAATAGATTCTTATATTGCTATATAAATTGAAAGATATAGATCATATATTTAGTATATTTAAATACAAGATATATAACAAAAAACCAAGTTTGAAAATTTCTAAATGATGGTGAAAGGTTGGCTACAATAGAGTAATACAGTTTACAAAAATAATCTGCAAGAATTTCTTGGATTTGTTGCAGATCTGTAAGTTAGTACCAGAATGAAGTATATGTTTTTAATTATATTGGTTGTTTTTTTCACAAACTTATTGTATTTAAGTATATACTAATTAGATATACTTGTTTTCTAATATATCAGATAAGTTACAAATGTAATTTTCAGTTATTATTTTTAACAGAGATTTTGATTCACAGTATTGTGTTATATCATGTTTGTACAATTGATATTGCACAGTACTAATTTTAATAATTAAGATTGTATCTCACAGTCACTACTAAACTGTTATATCTGTATTATCTCTTTATAAGTGCAGGTTAATATAAGATAATAGTAATTAAAGACAATAATAATTGAATGTCTTATGAGCATCTTATGCTAATAAGTATTTATGTCAATAACTAGTATTAATGTTTAAGAGGATTTAGAGTAATTTGCAATTATGAAAGAGACAACAACTAAATGTATATAAAGATACAAATAGATATATAATAACCTATTGCTAAAATCCTTGAGTTGCTTGTGTTTAAAGACATAATAACTCTTTATTAAGTATTTTTCAAGTAGAAGCAACTGATTTAATGATATGATATTAGAGCTATTTATACATATTCATTATTATAGATCTGTATAACTAATTTATTGTTCACTTGTTAATACTAATTCTATGTTGGTTAATAATATAATAAAAATAAAAATAAAAAGATTACTAGATAATAATATATAGACTAAGAAAAATAAGAGCAAAAATAAATATCAATTTAGTTTATTAGATTCATTAGTAGCCAATATAGGTTTGTATAACTGCTAGATGTTGGTTAAAGGTTAGGTTATGTGATTTATTAAGCTATCCTAAAGAACAGATGACTTTACCACTATTCATCTTATATTTCATATGATTATACTGCTATTATAATCAGTATAATTAGTATAGACATTATAATTAGTATATACAGAATAATAAATTTAAGTGCTATAACATAAATAGTATAACATGTCTTATATAAAAGAAAGTATATAATTAAGACTTTAGACTTACAAAGAAAACTTTATTGTTTATAATTTAAATAAAACCTGTTCTATAAGAATAATATTCTGATTTTGCTATAATAATATCTATAGTTATAAACTATCTACTCGCCAAATATAATATGCCTTTTTGACTAAGCTGACTTATAAGTTATATAATATATCTAATTAAGAAGTAACAGACTGATTATTTTGATTGTGTTACTACTAATCATATAAGCATATCAGTAATTTGTGACAGATTAAGTTACTAATTTTATCACTATCTGATTGTATTTTCAAAGTAAGACTTGATTAATATAAACTATAAAAAATTTAACTTATAAATTAAAAAGTTGCTTTTGATATTAACCAACCAAATATTTATATAAAAAATAAAAACTTTTTAAAATTAATTATTTTAAACAAAGATCAATATTTTATTTCTTATTGTTCAACATATTCTTTCTTAAAAGATATTTTTTTTTACTTAATTACATCTTTTTCATATAAAAATGATTCAAAAAACTGAATTCTTCTTTCTTTCTATATTATTTATTTGTAAACTTATATTTTTGCAATACTTTTGATTGAATAGTTATAACTAAAATCATAAAGACAAATATAAGTAATTTTATTTTTATTATATTATACTAATTCTTAAATTTATTTAACATAGTTTATAATATTGATCTAATATTTTGGCAGTTTAAATTAATAACTAAAAATAAAGTATTACTAGAAATATTATTCTCATCTATTTTTCTAATTCTGTTTTATAAGTTTTTTTTTAAAAAAATAAATAAAATTTATATAACATGCACTTTATTAAAAAAACTAGTTTTATTAAGAGTAAAGAACACATAAATCATTTTTATATAGTTATACATAATATATTAAAATTTTTATCTAAAATTAATATATTGGTCATCTTATTAAGCATTTTATACCAACTTGATACATTTAAATTAAAATGTAATTACACAACATTTTACATATTAGCTTATAAATAAATAAATATATTTATATTAAAGATTTATAAAATATATTTATCAAAAAAAATTAGATTAATTTTTGATTACATATTGTTTAAAAAAATCTCAAAGTAGGTTAATTTTTTTTAAAAAAAATTAAAAATTAAAATATTTTGATATATTTCTAAATTAACTAATCATAATTAAGTATTTTTTTATGCTACTATACAAGTACTTTGATGTAATCTTTGTGTATAAATCTGCAAAATTTCAACTATGATTATTATATAAAAAAAGTTATAATAAAAAGAAAATTATTTATTTAAATTAGTTTA
>CAJVQA010009536.1:0-12026 GCA_910591915.1 Cetraspora pellucida | reverse complement strand
TTGCAAATTGCCTTAAATCTTCTTTGTTAAGTTTTCTAAAATAAAATGCCTTCTGACTTAGTTATAACACAGTAACAGGTGAGATTACAAAAAGTGTTTATTGTCTAAGGTTGCTCTAGTTATCTACTATCTTAAAAAAAGTAGATATAGGATAACAATACTTATAATAGGTTAATTGTACAAAGCTTTAAAGAATCTCTGTTTAAAGAATAATAATTATCTCAATAAAAATTTGTAAATTACTATATAACTAGTAATAATACATAATATGTTTGTATCTCTAATTTTATCTTTAACATTGTTTAATAAAATTTTTATAAATTAACAAAACATTTAATTTGTAATATGTATAATATTTATATAGATTCTTTCAAAACATGAAAATAATCTCAAAATATAAGTTAAAACCATTCTTTGTAACTGAGTTTTTATAAAAAATGGTAGCTTATTGCATTTATTCTTTTAAACTTTTTGTTAGATGTTTAGAATTAAGGACTTTTAATCTTGCTAATTGTTATATCTATTGAATATTATTGTTAAATACAATTTTTTACTTACCAAATCAAAATATAGTATTTAAAAATTATTGTATTGAGAAATTTAATTGTTATTAGAATGAATTCTCTAATAATATTTATTTATTGGCTTTTTTTTTATATTCATAATATTATAATAATACTATATATATAAAATTTTCAATTAAAATTTATATATATATATATATATATATATAAATTAAAATATATTTTTTTAAATAACAATATTAATTTGAAAAAATTCATAATATTAGTATAATAGCTAAACAAATTTAAAAAAACATAAAACATAATCAAGAATCATGTAGCAAACTATTAACTTAATTATAAAAATAAAAAAATAAAAAAATACTATTTACAGAATGTAGTAACCTAGTGAAGTAGTCAGATATCAATTCTTCAAGTAGTAGGTTGAATATTCAAATTCTATCGATAATGAAAATTTGGATAATCATCTATGTAATATTTATATTATGTTAACTGTTACTAACAATTGGATTAGGATACTTGTAATGGTGGTCACATAGCATAACTGACAAGTTATGAGATATTCATATAATAGTCATATAATATTGTTCTTTAGAACAAAGTTTGTGGTTATATAAAAGAATACAAACTGGCAATTGGCTAGTACAAATACTAAATAAGTTCTTGTGATTATATAAATCTATTAAAATTGAGTAGTAAGAAGTTTATTTGAAAAGATCCAAATAGAGAGATAGCTGAATCTTTAATAATCCTACTGTAAAAGTTAGTTCAAAGAAATAGATACCAAGATTATAATACCTAATTGTAGTAGTTAGATGGATAAGAATTTCTAGATTGGGAGTCTCGAAAGTACTACCAACTAGGCTATCAGAACAAATTAAAAAAAAGATATTGAGCTGACCTAATATATCAATAGACTAGTTATAATCCTATATAGACTATCTAAATTGGAAGTTTGGTAAAAAAGCAAATAAAAAGATAGAAGTATACTAAAGTATCAGGGTTATGTTACAAAGTAGATGCTAAGATCTAAGTGAACTCTACAAGAGCATAGTGGTTTAATGGTTAAGGCCTAATTATAAGTGTTAGTTCTGCTATAGTAATACCTAGATCAATTATAAAAATAAATACAGAAGGCTCTAGAGGTTTACTTCAAGAATAAAATAGTTCTAAAGTTGAGATGATGATCTAAACATTAGATATGACCTAATGAAATTAATAGGTTTGTAAATTCCAAAAGTTTAAAGTAGAATATCCAAGCAGGAGTGTTAGGTATAGCAATTGGTAAAAAACCTTTAGGTGGACTTTTTAAATAGGTAATATAAAAAGTTACACATATAGCCAATTGTATGCTCTTCCTGTAGTGGTTTATTAAACCACATTTACTATTGTTAAATAAAGTCAAAAGATTCAAAAGATCATCTTAATACCAAAAAAAAAGTACTATTTAATTAATTATACAATTCTAAATTAGATATGCCAATTATTTAGTAAGATACTACATAATATAAAAAAGAAGAATAAAAAATACAAGTGTTAGTATTTTGTCTTTTTGCAATAACTCTATATAATGTTTTTTGTAAATGTATTTTCTTAGTTTTTGGTTGGTTTTATAATCAAAGATGTACTAATTTGACTGCAAAGCAGGTAGAAAAAATATGCAAATTACACATCTTTTATATTACTAATGTGAAATAAGAATTAACTGTTATGTAATTGATACATATGTCTAAAAATTTATTATGTAACCAACTATTTGATTCAATTACAGCAATTAATAATGAGATTAATAAAACCATCAATTTTTTAAATACTAATAATGATAATCATAATAATCTTAATGCAAAAATAGATATCAATACATCTGAAATGTATACTTTAAATATTATGAATAGTATAGATATCAGGTTGCAAATATTTAACATAGATGGAAAGCAAATGATAAAATAATAGTTAGTCTAAGAAGACAAACTATCATATTAGATTCACAACACAATGCTTTTAACATTGAAAAAATAGCTAGAAATATGTCAATAGAAATTGATAATGATGAAAATTCTTAGATTATATAGTATATATTTTGTTTCCTCTAAAGAAATAGCAAAATAAATTTTGAATTCACTATGCTGCATATATTTTTTGAAATATCAGAACACCTATTGTACCTTATATGTAGTTAAACTAACATTTTTTTTCAGAGAGAGATTTAATACACTGACAACTTAAAAAATATTCACTTCTGGGTTTCAATTTATAAAAAATAAATTTCAGCAAAATTTTGTGTTTGGCATAAGTTTCGAATCAGTGTTTCGAACTTTCAGTTTCGTCAAAATCATTAAAAGTTTCGGTCACATGTATAAACCCAACCACTACACTAGAATTGCCATCCTCCAATATGAGATTTTTAAAAAGTATTAAAAGACTATTCTATACAAGAATTTGATGCTAATATCACAGATAAATGTTTTATAATCTATGAACTTATCAAGAAAAGAAGATTAAATATTATCTTCAGTAGTTAAAGCAAAAATCCTCCTTAGTATGAAGTCAGTTAATGGAATAAATAAATTTGTTCATGCTTTATTAACATATAAGTAAGTATTTTTTTATAAAGGTAAATTTGACCGAATCACTAAAAAAATTCATTATATAGAACAGATTCATTGTGAACTTGCATAGTCTTGTCAAGCTTAGATCTAATAATAATATCTTGTAATTTAATTTATATAATAAAACTAATCCTGGTGGCTAAATTCGTACATATAATCAGTTTACTTTTGCATGTGTATTTCGTGAATTAATTTTATTATATTGCTGTAATAGTTTGGGATTTTGTCGGCAAGTATAATTTTGGATCCAGGAATACATTTATTGTTAATAACATTACTCATGTTATTTCCTTGTCAGATACAGTATTTTAGAACCTTTATCGAGCCTTATAATTATAAGATGACTAAAGCTTGGATCCGTTATCCGTTAGATACAGAATTTAATAATAACGTTTATCAGATATTCATTAAATTAATTATGAAAATGGATACAAATAATATAATAAATGTATACAATTATCATTTAACAATTATCCTAGATGCCGCATAAAAAATGCGAGATAATAAAAATAATTAGGCCAAAATTACATGAAATTCTACCATGTAATGAAATGCAGCCCCCACTAAACGGAAGCCAATTTTACTATGGCAATAGAACTGGCTTATTTTCTAAAAAAAAAAAAAAAGTTTTCCTTTTTTGTTATCAAATAATTTTGATCATTAACGAATTATTTTAATGTAGGCCAAATTGCTGCGCATTTTTTGCAGCAGCTAGGTTTATCGATGCACTGCAGATAATTAACTAAAACTAAAGCTTTAACACATAATGTATTACTGTATTAGCTTTAATAATAAAATAAAATTTGAATTTATTTACGTACAAAAATAAGCTTTAGTATTTGTTGTATAATTAATTAATTTTGTTAATGTTATTAATTTTAAAATTTAGAGTATATAAATAAATAAAAAATAAGACTTGAGATATGTATATCGATATATATATACATAAATAAATAAGTATGAACCTATGCACGAATATTTATCATAAAATATATATTATTAACCAATGTTCAGAATTTCCTAGTTGCTTTTCCATAAGAAAACAAGTTAATGCTTTTTCAATGGGAAAATAGTGTGCTTTTTTTTTACCACGATCATTTTGAATGAATATTATTCTTAATAAAAGATAACGGTAAATTGTTTGTTTTTGTAGGCATCACTTGTCATGGGCTGAAATGTACACGTAAATCATACATAGTATCGGTATACATGCTTTTTTCATTGACAAAACTGTTTGTGGCTGACGACATTGCGCCTATATACATATAAAAATTACAGTTTCGGTATCGGGTATCGGTATATGCTAATACAATTATCGAGATTTTTACGGGTTATCTAACTTAAATAGAACATGTGGATAGCACTGTAAAATTTTGTGAACATGAGTAGGCATTAAGGATATCAGATATGTAAGTACGTGTTTAATGCGGTTCTCCAATTACCATGAATAAATAATAAAACTGTGGTAAAAAAAATAAGGATTATTAATCAATGTTAATTACATGCCTAATATTTTCCTTTTTTTTATTGGTTGCCGTAAGCACCTTTAGAACTAAATGAATGTACTACTTGAGGAACGAACGAAATTTAGAGCTTTGGTACCTGGGTATTTAAAAGATCAATGATTTATGTACGTGTACGTATGACAGTAATAAATTAATACATCTCAATAACATTTATTGGTGACCTATAAAATATTATTAATGTATAAATTTAGAGTTCATTTGAATTTTTTCATTATATTATAAGGTTTTAAGAATAAAGATTATAGTAAATCTTGATTGTCTTGGTTTCATCGGATATCATCATATATGTGCATGAGTCATAAAATCATACGAGAACAAGAAATATGTTTGGATGATCCGAATAACATTCCAAACGCCATAAAAAACAGATGAATGCATCAAAAATAAGTTTGTATAACCCAAGAATTGTTCTGTCATAAGAATAAGCTTCAAAAGATTATAATTACGTTAATGGCAAACTGATGTACATAATTTTCGCACGCGTTTTAATTTTTCTATAACGTAATCTTGTAACTTAGCAAAGCAAATGGCCAATCTCCCGCCTATTTTATTATAAAGATATAGTGTTTTATTTGTAGAACCGCTGATAAGCATAGTAATAGGGTTTTTATTATTATTGGTGTGTAAGTGGTAAAATTGTCAAAAATAAATAAAACGGAAATAATTTTAGTAATATTTAGTTTATTATAAAAAGTACAAACATTCTCCAAAGAATTTTAATTCACACAAAGCTCGATCTTACATTTCTTTGCTATCCTTTTATCTTCATCTTTTCGCTATTTTTGTCTCCATCTTTTCCTTTATACACATACATAATTTAAGCATAGATAATAATAATATTTTCACACTCTTTTTATATTACTTTTTACATTACATTACCTATATCCTAACCATAAAGTATGACATCATCCATCGACGTTATCCAATACCCAGGAAACGGTATCCACGCTGAAGAAATTGATGTGGAAAATAAATCAACTTCATCAGGTCTTTCTGATCATCCACGAGATAAAAATTACGTTTCTTCTTCTTTATCCGGTAGCGTAACGATTGTGGAGGAAGAGAAAGATAAATCAAAACGTAAAAAATCAAAATCTCGTGGTTTCCGTCACATACTGAAAAGAGAAGAAAAGGATACTGTGACAGAAAAACCGGATTCAAAACAACGATCAAATGAAGAAAAAAAGAGCGAAAGTTTGGCTCGTACACTATCAGGAATGTTTAGTCATAAATCTAAATCTGAAAAAGAAAAACGTAAGGAAGTTGTGGATAATAAGAATCGTATTATCCCTAAGCAAACAAATGATGGTAATGAAATGAAGTCAAAAAATCGTCGTAGTCTTATTTTCTTTTCAGATAACGAAGATGAAGCTACTGATCATGCGAAAAGAGGTAAAAGATTAAATAGTAACGATTCTCCATTTTCTGATAATGAGAGTAGTTCAAATAAATTAAAGAATGTTAGAAAGAATAGGATTAGTTTGAACATTGACAAGTTATTAGGGCTCGATGATGACCATAAACATAAAAACTTTAATAACAATAACATAACGGATTTGTTCCTTCCGGAAACCAACGGTTCCCCTATTAAAACTTATAAAGGTCGTCTTGACTCCTCCGGCTCTGTCGGTGGACGAGATTCACCTGTTTCAATTTTAAAACGAGCTGTAGCTGTACCTAATCAAACTGAATCTCCGATTTCTCATACAACTACTTTTACACCATCTGTTTCCATAATCAATGAATCGACTCCTGATCATTCTCAGGAAACTAAGATTGAATCTGTTGAATCAGTTGAACTGAAAGATGAAATTAATGTTGAATCTGTTGAACAGAAAGATGAAATTAAGGTTGAAGCTGTTGAATTGAAAAATGAAATTAATATTGAACCCGTTGAGCAGAATGATGAAACTAATATCGAACCTGTTGAACAGAAAGATGAGACTAAGACTGAACCTGTTGAGCAGAAAGATGAGACTAAGACTGAACCTGTTGAGCAGAAAGATGAGATTAAGATTGAGCCTGTTGAACAGAAAGAAATTGATATTGAGCCTGTTGAGCAAAATGAAGATTTCAAGATTGATCCTGTTGAACAAAATGAAGAATTTAAAGATGACCTTTATTATTCTTCTACCCCTGCTACATCTATAAATGAGGATCTACCTATTAATGAACAAGAATTAAAACTTGTCTCTCAAGTTTCATCCGACAGTCTTAATGCTGAAGTTAGTAGAGAAAGATCCTACTATCAAGTCAATAAAGACATTTGCAATAACACTGATATTGAAATTAGTAACGATATAAAAGATCCAATTGATGATGAAATCATCAATGATAATTTAAAAGTGAAAGGGTATACTAATCTTTCACTTCATGATTCTGACCAAGGTGCAAAATCTATAGCAACTACTGCAAATTCACATGAAGACGAACATTTGTCCTCAACATATTCGTCTGGATCCTCCGTGGTATCTGACTTCTTAATTTCTAATATTAATACTGATAGTGAAATTCAGAAATCTTTAAATCATGATGTTGAACATAATAATCTTGAGGAGGACGATGTTAAATATGAACAGGTTTATCATATTGAGAATAAAATTTTAAAAACTTCTCAAATTATATCACCAATTCCACAAATTACTGAAAAGCAAGTTATTATTACTCAAGAGAATCCTCAGATTCAAAAGGTAATTAATTATTAATACATTATGATACTGTAAGGATAAACTATAGACTAGTCCTGTCAGAAAAATTGTGTGATATCAGCTCAGAATCAGAATCGACCATAAATATCAAAGGGTATTGAAGCTCCGATGTCACAGAATCGCTAATTTTTTTTTTTTGACATGACGAGTTCACTTGAATAATTATAGAATTTACTAAAGCACACGAGTGATGTTAACACCGCAGTTTACCCAAAGGCTAACTATGTGATTGGTGCCTGTTGCTCCAAGTAAAAATGTTCAAACTTTAAATATTAATTTTTGATAAAATATATGTACTGTTGACTACCATTGGTGTGCTTTAGTTCCATTCTTATTCAATGTTATTACCACCGTAAACCCACGAAATAACGAGCATGGACATTATTTCGAAAATCGGATCCTAAAGATAATGCGTGTTTCACATAATATATAGCGGATTTTGATATTCATAATTTGTTATTCATTTATTGTAGCTCGAAGAACTTCAAGCCGCCAATGAATCTTTAAATAATGCTAAAATTCAACTAGAATCTAAGATTCAAGAACAATCACAACAGATAGCCAAATTAACTTCATTAGAATCTATCAATGAATCTTTGGTCAATGCAAAAACTCAATTAGAGTCCAAAGTTCAGGAGCAATCCGAACAGATCGCCAAATTAACTTTTGGATCTGCCAATGAACCTCTGAACAATGATAAAGATCAACTAGAGTCCAAAGTTCAAGAACAATCGCAACAGATCGCCAAACTTACTTCATTAGAGTCAGTAATGGTTCGTCAATTTGAACTTGCTGAACGAATGGAGGAAACAATGAGACGATTAGAAGCAAAAGTCAATAATCAAAAAGAAGAGTTGGACGGATTATTGACCGGTCGTATGGAAGATACTATTCGACAATTAGAGTATAAACTTAATGAACAGAATAAAGAAGTAGAAGGGCTAAAATCAGTTGTGGGAGAGTTGTGCGTAAGCTTTTACGTTTTATTAATATTATGATTTGTGCTTTGCAGCAGAGAGGTTTAGTATTTATAAAAAACTTTTTAAGATCCTAATTGCTTTTTCTTTTTTTATTATTTTAGTCAAAAAACTCACCCTCAACAAATATTGATAGCAGCAGAGCCGGTAAATATTATTGATTTGATAAATTTTGATAAATAGCGAATTACAATATAACAATATTTGTCTTTTATTAGACGTTCGATACTCAATTAGCTCAATTATCAGTAACTTCATCACCCGAAGAAAGAACTCTAGCTCAGACATCATCACCATCGATGATGACAGCATCAATAACGATGACAGAACAACAAGCGTATACGAAAGACACCCTTGTGAATACATTGGTGGTTAAACCATTGGTTAATACTATCACGGTTTCAGCTAGTATCGCTACTTCAGTCCTATATGCAGTCTACGTTAGACCTGTTGTAGGTCTTGTAAAAGTCGTTAGACACGGACTATAAAAGGATATAAAGAGGAGGATAGAGCTACCGATTGGGGCTTTCAAATCATTTTGTTTTTATACGTTTTAAGAAATGATAAACATTTGAAAGTCCAAAGATTGCTATATCTTTCTATACAGTATATATATACATACATTCAGAGTTTAGTATGTAATCTTTAGAAACCGATGTCAATTTTCAAAATTGAATATTGAAAGTATCTGTTCAAGAAACTTTTACATTCTATGAAACATTATGCCTCTTTTGGTCTAGAAAAACAAAAAAAAAAGAATTGTGTTGCTCACATTGAGCTTTTTTTTATTTATAATGTAATAGATAGAATAGGTGTGGGTTTTAATAATGTAGAAAACAATATTTCAATTAATAATAATAACGATAATATTTTCAAGCACGAAGAGCGCGTCTGTATAGTGTAAGTATAGGTGCAAACATATTTACGTCATCAGTCACAACCCAACCAACTATATTAAAAGTCAGCGTTTTATATACGTGTACATACGTAGCTAAGTTACGGCAATATCGATATGTCTGCACCTATAATCTTATAAGTGTAAGTGTAAGAATGTTTTGTCTTAAACAACGAAATTAGGTGTTTTGGGGCAAGCTTTGATTTCGATCGATATGTAGAAAACGGTTTCGACAATCATTTTACTGATGTAGTGATGCAAACGTTTAATAACAATCAGGCTGAACTGAATCGTAAGACGATCGCAAGACCGGAATGTGTGACAGGTTATGCATTTTGTCGATCACACATCTGACGTTACACCTGATCTTGAAATCTGATTGGTAGTCTGGCACACACATTTCGGCCCTTAGCTTAGGTTTTATTTATGTTTTAATAGTGATTTTTTAAAAAATGACAAGTTAAAATTGTCTAAATTCAATTTGTCTAAATGCCTAAATGTCAATAATTTCGACTAACAACACTAATTTTAGCCTACTAATGACTCAAGTAAATCAAATTTCTATGAAATAAACTTGTCTATTAGTTAATTGGAAGTTAATTGTTTATTAAGTGAATAGAGCCGTCTCTAGCTTTCGAATTAGAACCCACAGCAAAAGGTTGCTGGGACAATCATATCCAAAATTGGCGAACGTCTAAAGCGGAGTAGATTTCTTATAATATATTTTAAACTACCCAAGTATCTTCACCAAAATGTTGCAGTCACGTGAAATTTTTGTGGCGTAAACAAATCAGATTTCAAGATCGGGTGGATCATTACACAAACGTTTACTTTGTCAAGAATCGTTTATTTCTCAAAACGCAATATAAAAAACCATCTATAGTGCTTTAATAAAAAGTTTTTCTTGAACAATATTACTATTAAATCTTTTTTCACTTTAACATTAGCATAGATTCTAACTTTAATCTAAATGAACTTTAAAGAATTTTTGGTTCTTATATAACTGCACCATTTTTTTTTTTTTTTTAAATATTAACGTGAGGCCATAAAAAGACCATTTTTTTTTTAAGTAGTCATGTTAGTACTTTATTAAGATTTTGAAATTATATTTGCAATTATATAAATAATTTTAACAACTAAGTCTAGTATTAACTGGTTACTTTAATGATACTTAAATATAACTTTTTACATTACTTCAAACAAAAGTAGATTGCTTGTTTGATTATTTAAAGTTTATAATAAAAAGGTTTTTTTCTTTTTATAACAAGTTTCAAAATTGTCTTTTATCTTTCTTTTTTAATTGGATTTTTTTTATTTTTTTTTTTATTTTTTGCTAATTTATTGTTTTTTTTTTACTTAGTTTTTTTTTTTACTTTTTCTTTGTTATTTTTACTTTTTTCTTTTATTTATTAATCTTTTTGTATCAGAATTTCTATACTTGTTTGTAAAATATATCCTAGATTATTTTTACTATTATATTCATAAACTGCTATCTTGATTTTATGTTTAGAAGTTTCTTTAATCTTTTCTGTATTTCTTTTAAGATTAGGTTTTTGATTAATATTTTTTTTATTTTATTTTCTTTATTTCTATTTTTTAAAAAGTTTTATATATAATATATATATCATAGATTGAATAAATAAATAAATAATTAATTACGTGAAGGACCAGGTTAATGACAGTCAGACCCAACATACAGGACAGGCTATGGTATCCTGTGCAGCTGTACAAGCCGAGCATACAGTAAGCAAATCTACAGAAGAATCTTTTACTTCCTTGAACTCCATTTCATCATCTCATATCAAGAAAGAACTCCAAAACTCAGCTTATAATACACTATATAATCCAGACTCATGCTATAATGTGTAGTTAGCAAGGTTGAATCTACCTCTACTTCCACACCTCCAAACATTTAGCTTCTTTTTAAAACACATTCATTATTACAATTATACACAATTAAATAACTTTAACTATACATTTACAATATCAATTAAAATTGATTATAGTGAATGCTATATACATTTATCATCACCTGAATATTTTTCTTCACAAATATCAGCATATATCTATTATCTATCCATACCTATTCCCTCTAAATTTTCTCCAATAAACAACAACTTATCAAATATGAATTCAATTATAATAGAAAGTGACATAGATCACTCTTATTTCTGATTAGTAGAAGTTATTTCAGAAGGCCACAATGAAACTATTATAACTAAACATCATTATGACAACATCCAATATAATACCTGCTACAACAAATTCCTATTCTATAACCACTTATCACTGCTCTCTCATCCTCAAACTATTATTTCTTTCTTACGATACATCCACAGCTTTGGCTACTCACTTGAGAATGTTTGTGGCTATACACTCACAATTTCTATTAAAAATGATCATAGTAAAGCTCATGTTTACCTTCCATCAGAAGCTAAACCATTACCTAACCATTTTATCTTACCAATTCAAACTATCTGGTATTATCCGAACATTCAGCTAAAATCAAACACATCAACACCAACCTTTTTTATATCAGCACCTTCAGCTCCTATCTCTAGTAATTTAACACAATCTAAAAACCCTAACACCTTACCTTTAAATCTTACAATCTGCACCCACAATGTTCAAGGATACAATGAAAATCTCAAACAACAAGTCTGGGAGGATTATTGTATCATTCATTCTTTAAATATTATTAGTATCACAAAAACTAAAATAGCAGAAGACAATGCTATTACTAAATTTTACAATTCAAAACACTTCTCTTACTTTTGGTCTTGTACT